>JAJEKB010018469.1:858-58956 GCA_022393335.1 Macrotrachela quadricornifera
GGAACGGTTACCGGTCCATGCGGGTAACCGGTGGAACGGTTACCGGTGAACCGGTGAATGATCGTCACCGTTGCATCCCTACATACATCATCTACTAGCTGGTATTGAAAATGGTACGAAATACTTGTTTAAGGGATAATGCAAAAGTCATACACTTGAGTTTTCTATAAAAAATAAGAGTAAAGCATTCTTGTGAGCTCAACATAATTGAGTCATATAGTAGAATGGTTTTATCTCACGATTAGTATAGTGTCGGAAAGATTACATTTGACAACTCTGGATCAACTTTGAGCTCCTTTTAATCAATAATCGATTCTGCATTAAGTTCTACGTACACAAGTCACGAACGCTCAGTCAAAGAGTTGCTAGACAGATCCACCTCAGTGAAGTGAACTGGGATTGTCACATATTGACTTATACGTATCTATGAAGGTCAGTCCTTGCATACTTATGCGTACTATCATAAAATAGACCGTGAGGACTCATGATTATTTCATAGTGGGCAGCTTTAGTATAAATAAGCCATCATACAGTTTTCTTTCTCAAAAATGGTTTTTGTTTGCTTAGGACTAGGCCTATACCACTTAAAAAATCATCTCTAAGATTATAAAGTATTTCAAAAATGAAATCTTTTTTTCCAAAAAAATATAACTGATGGATATCAGATCTGGAGATCCGTAGCCATATATTTTTGAAAAACTTGTTAAGTACTTTTATTATTCAACGTATTTTAATATGCTAGTCCCAAATGCAACCTTACTTTCTCTTCGAAATGTAATGCGATATGCCTAAAATCAGAATTTCCATCATAATCCTACGGTGTTTTTAAACATCCTACAAAATAACCTAGGTAAGGTTTCATGAGTTTGTGCTACGACTATAAATAGAGAACATATGTAGTAACATTTGATAAAAAGGCGCGCTGGATTATACATTTTCCATGTGTATCGTTTACAATATACAGAGCGTCATGCTTTCAGATAGATTTTGAGGCTCGAAATCTTTTGCTTTCTACTCTATTTTAACTTCAAGTTGAATCATTTTTTTAATGTAAGGTCTATCCATAAGGAAGCTTTTGTGATGTTATTTGCTTGTGCAACGTTATTCAATATTGTCGAGCAGATTAACTTTCTCTATTTATGCCACTTTATGAGCTTAAGTCTTGGCATACCCTTCTTTGAGACTGTCAAACTTTGAGAAATGTGGTTTCAAAAAATAATAGATAATATATCTGTATTTATTCAAATGATTAGATTTTGGAAAAGAAGAATTTCGTGTATATCCGCCTGCATCCTATGAACATGAGTTCCTATACCTCAACTGAATATTTCTTTTGTTCGATAAGATACTTTATTTTTAAAGTGTGGCACGTCACTGTGTACTTCTATAGGATACATCGTATTCTCGAGATGATCGTTGTACTTCCAAGAATTTGGAATCTTAGCAATCTACTGTTTCTCCGATTGTTACAACAACATGATATCTTCCCTCCCTGATACGATTACGCAAAACAATAAGCGAAGTATTTGGACGAATTTATCGCTTTTGCATCCATTTTTTGCTCATACGTAAAACTTGGTGAGACTAAAAAAAGGGTAAAAGTGTTCATACTGATGGCCTTTTGAGTTTAGGTATGGCACTTTACTTTTTACACTACTGTAAATTTTAATTAAAGTAAAAAGCTTTAGATCTTTAACTGTAATAAAGTCAACATTAAATCTAGTACTAGCAACTTGAATCATTTTATATGGTTCTCTTGCGTACGTATGTAGCAAGGAATATAGGTCAATAGTGTGAGCATGAAAATCACTAATGAGTGTCTTCAGGATCTATACTATAGGGGTATTGTTAGATCCTCAAGAGTTATACTAAGAACTATATTATAGCACTTGAGGATCTAAGGGTAAGCTTATAGTAGAGACTCTCAGAAACTAAGGACATCCCAATAATATAGTTATTGAGGATCAAAGCATACTCATTATTCACTTTAATGTTGACTTTATTAAGGTTAAAGTTTAAAGTGCTTTACTAAGTTAAAGTATCATTTCTAATCGAGTTGACTGTTTTGAGTTTGGCAGATATTCATTTCTAACGTGAGCTCTTTGAATCCGTTAATCTTAATTTCATTTAGATCCTTCTACCGAAAGGAAACTCTTTCAGAATAAAACTCGAATTTTTGCAAGAAATCTTATAAAATATAACGACTATAATGATATTTTCTTTCTTAAATATGAAAATAATTCAACTAGATGTATAAAAATATAATTACCTTTATTTTAGGTACCAAAGTAGCATGCTTGGCATGCCCTTCTAAGTGCTTTTTATCGCCTTGAATTTTGACAAAACACCCAGGTTTTTTATTAGCTCCCGCATTATTTTTATCAGTCATATACTGATCACGTTGAATGTCATTTACATTCGTTGTAAATTTCATTCCTGGTTTGTCTTCATTTATCCTGATTGAATCCGAAGTAGACAAAAGTGAAAAACGATCTGGACGGATCCCTTGCACAACTTCAGTACTATGTTGATCAATAATTAATTTTGATGCTATCAAAAAAAGATAAATAAAAAATAATTTCATTATTTGAGAAACTATCTCACGGCCTCGATGTTGCTGCTGTGTTGTTGTGAGAAACTGTTTGATTCTTGGTTCTAAAGAAACATTCGTAGCTGGAGTTGGGTTATCATCTATTCGTAAACAAGTAAAAGAAAGATGAAAATCAATAAAAAGGTTTTACCCCCTATTTGGACAATTCGTAATTCAACTAAGGCTGTGGCCGATGTTGTCGATCGACAGACAGAAAAAGGTTTATATTCATTGTTGTGCTGTGCATCAAAATCGACGAAGGTACCATGTTGATCTTTAATTTCGATATAAAACGCACCGCGATCTTTCCACCAAGATGCGACCCAGTTTTCAACATTAATTGGCTGAGTTTCAGGACCGAATTGGTTCGTTGTTTTTCTTCTTTCTCTACCACTTAGGTCTTTATAGTGAATCAATGTATCAGCTGTTCTATCCTCACTCATAATTTCGTGTTACTCTCAAGCGTTCTTTTTCTCAAAAGACTTATATCGCTTTTTTTTTATGCTTTTTAATAGTGAGAAGAAACCAACATAGGTTGGAAAAAGTCAACCTGAGTTGGAAGAAACGCGTATTAATTTAAGAAAATCAATTTAAAAGAAAGTAAACGGAAAAGTAGAAGCAAGTCAGTAGGAGTAGGAGTAAATCAACATGAGTTGGAATAAATCAACAAAGATAGGAATAGATCAATCCGAGTTGGAATAAATCAACACAGGTAGAAATAGATCAACACGAGTTGGAATAAATCAACTCACCTTTCTTTCTTTTCTGTTCGATAAAAAGAGAGAGCGACATGAAAGTCCTTCATTATTTTTCCCAATAGTTGCCTTCACTGCATACGATTACATTTGATACAACGTAAACGCTTTATTACTGCAAAATGTCTTCGTATAATCTTGCTGTACTATGCAACCATCAAAGTCGTACTTTATCTATTCATCGACGTATGTCTATTAGCACAATCATGAAACTCATAGCCTCACAATTTGATATTAACGTAAATTCATTTGAACTTCAAATTTATGATGAACGATTTCGACAGTACGTTGATTTTGACGATGAATATGCTGAAAGATTGCGACAAGAACTACCTCGATCACACAAAGTAACACTTCGGGCAGAAGTTTTATTTCAAGAAACAAGGGAAATAGAATCCGAATCTTTTGATTTTCGTATGTTTTAACTGTGTAAATGTCATATATTGCATCTTTACTATATTCTTTTTTCGAAGCTAATATTCTATCGCCATCATGCGTACCAGCTCACAGTCCAAGTAGTATGTCTGTATTAGAAGATCCCAGATCACCAACAGAAACTATTGACATGAATCTTTGTTTTGATTGTTCTCCACCTTCACCCAAGGATGTGTATTCAAACACTATTATTGATTATGTATCTATATCTCATATAGTTTTTGTACGTGATGTTGCTTCTTATCAAAGAACACAATATCAACAAAGCAATCGTCATCAAGATGCTGCAGACATATGTATCAAAAAGAAAAAGTATACCATACGTATACAAGGTGCTAAAACCGATGATGATAATAAATACGCTAGTATTCTACCCGAAATCAAAGTAAGTTTTGTTCGAAAAAATATTTGTATAAGAATAAGGAGAATGAAACCGATTTTTATAACCATATTCTTCTAAGTTTCCATTGCATGTTTTGCGACAAGATCGAATGACTCTTATTGTGGCTATTGTTATCGAAGAACGTAATGAAAAAGAAGTAATTTGGAGTTTGGACACGCAAAGAGGATTTTTACGTGATGATTTTGAAACAGATACAATATCTTACAATCCAATTTGGCTTAAAATCGATCGATCATCTTTGATAAACGATGGAATTTTTAAGTAAACTGTATAATATATTTTGAATACTCTTTAATATCTGTCTCTTCAGGTTACCTTTGAGAATGTGTACTAATTATCAAAATCAGATTGCGAAAGATAGACCTGTTTTTCATACACTTAATATAAATACGGCTCAAAAGCTTCATTCAGCTAATTATGTACCTAATACAGCTAGACTTGCATGTGTGATGGCTGATCGAAATGGTATTATACAATGGAATACATTTGGATTGTCTGATTTTATACGCACAAGTAAAGACCCATAACTTTCAGATTTTCACAAAATATCAATATTTTTTTATTTTTTTAGCATCCTATACCAAACGAAAAGCCGATGTATTAGAAAATAGTAAGCATTGTGCAAGGTTGTCTTGCATTTTTCATCCTTCCTTTTTGTTAGCTTTCTATGTCATTCAAATCTCCTACTTACTAAATGTTAATAAGCTGGAAGGAATCAATAGGAAAACTATGACCTGTATTAGCTAGGTTAGTGAGGTTAGTAATTCTACTTTAACTTGTAAATGGACATGACAGAGAAGATAATATAACTTCCGATGATGAATATAATTTTAATGAAGATAAACGGGTAATCCTAACAGCAAAAACGAGCAATTGAACAGAAAACTGGAGAAAAAACTTGTTCATGTAATTGAACGAGAGAAAAGAAAAAAAAAGAAGGATATATATATATCATAAGATATCGAACCTCGCACAGGTTATGTGAAGAACAAGAAAAGGATTAGCGGCAACAGTAAAATATCTGTTGAAGCTAACACCTTTACCGTTTGGGCAAAAGGCCATTCGAAGCTTCTACTGTCGTCTAAATGGCGGCTGAAACGAAAGCAAGTAATACATAACCAAAGATAAGATGAAAGAAGAAAAAAAAGAAAGGAAAACGACACAGGATGATGCAATAAGAAACAAGGTAGAGAGAAATTGACCTTAACGTTGCGGAAAAGTGAGTTCATGAGCTCTTCTGCCCACAATTGATATCAGCTGGAACGAAACACTTAAACCAGAAGGAAAGGTGTTAAAGGAGTACATGCAACTGAGAAGATGAACGGAAGGAAGGAGGAAAGAAAGAGTAACATTAAAGCGTATTGTGTTTTGAAAAAAATAAACAAGTTTTCCTGCCGGCAATTTGTGTCGGCATGAACATGAAGCACTTTAAACAAAAGACAAGGTCAAGGAATAGATAAAAGAAAGATAGAATTTGTTAGAAGAGGTACACACATCCATACACAAAAATAACAAAAACAAAAAACAAAACGAGGTGCTTATAGAAAATGTAAAAAATTGGGCTTGTGTGCAAAAGGCCTCCTAAGGAAGAGTCGCTTCTGTTGGTTGACGATTGACGGCGTTATTGAACTGAATACGAACAGTTTTTCGATAAATAGGGCGTCATTTTGCAAATTTGATTTGTTGTTAGTGTGGATATTATTTTAATAGATAATAAGAACCACGAAGATACAATGGAACGAGTTAAATAGTAGTGTTGCTGTTTGTTGCAATAAACAACATTAGAGTTTTTTATGAAAGTGTAATGTTTGTAATCAAGATAGGTGCGATCCACCCCATACGTAATGATCAATAACATGAAAATCAAGTATGGTGAAATTTAAGGTAGTAGATAAATCAGTTAACATTGCACTATAGTGAAGAATATTATTTAACAACGTACGATGTTTGTTTAATGGATAGTATGGTTTAAAGCATGGAAGCCAAGGTACGATATTTATAGAATGTTTAACTAATAAATGCATATAATGTGAATGTAACAAATTGATACCGATAGTGATTCAACTAATAATGGTTTGAGCTCGTGTACAACGAGCTGATTTAGTTCCTATTAATAATATTAGAGCTTTTGTTGATGAAAGATGTGAATCAAAAATAGGTGTGGATAATAAGATTAAAGCTGATAAACTAGAACTATAATTATGTAGCCATTCAAGGTCGGAGACAGCTTTGACTATTATTGAATAGGATGGTGTGATAATAGTGGTTGGTGCCTATTTATCATGGCTGTCTGTGATAACGAAATATATAGATGCAGATGGTGATGCCGAAAGAGTGGTCATTTTGAAAATAAAATAAGATATTTGCGCTATAAAATGAAAAGACAGTATATCTAAATACAAGACAAGTAATAAATTTGATATTATATTCGATTTTTAGAATAGGAGGTCACTATGAGATGAGTCGAGTGTTTCCCATAAAGACTCCTGCCATCTAAATAAGTTAGAGATGATGAAAGAGTTTTATAAAGACCAGAATAATGATGATGAAACACAAAATGTATAATTAATAGTAGGTGTATAATGTAAAGCAATAAGAAATACGAAGAAGATTAGAAATATTTATGCAAAGTGAAGTGAATTATAATTATGATTTAACATAGTGCGGTAGAATCTATTGAATGAAAAGTAATATAGAGTCGTGTAAGGTCTCTATCCCTAATATTGTAATGGAGATCTGTACGATTTCGATCAAAGTATGTTTTGCTTCGAAGTTGCTATTGTATTTTATTAAATTTAGTTATTTTATTATTTTATGAGTTCCAAAATTATAAATAAAGAAAACTGCTTGTAAATATTCATCCCAGATGTTATGTACTGAGTTTTAGAATTTAGAAATCTGAGGAATGAATACACTATTAAATCTTTCTACTAGCTCATTAGTGTGTGGATGATAGGGTGTACTAAAAATGTGATTATATCCAATTACATTCATAAAATATTCTAGAGAAAGAATACAATGAACATGAATATAGTGCTGATCAATAAAAATACGATAATGAGTAGTAGGAGAGAAGATCAAAAATAGTAGTCACCTAACAGCGTCATATTTTCCATTGATTATATGTAAAGAATTTGTCGGCTTTCAAATGGTTTTTTCATTCTGTTGTGTAGTGTCAGCACATGACGCCGAACTTACTGAAAAAAAACCGGAAACACAAAATGCATCTGAAATGACAATTATGGCACATACTGATAATTCGTTCAGCAAACATACACGTTCAACAAACAATTTTACCATTATTTGGTTCGATGCAAAGGTAACCGAAAATTATGACTTGATTACTGAAGTACGTCAGACTATCGATTCTGTCATAATATTCGATAAACAAAATCTGCTTGTCGATTTTCTTACTAATGCTTATGATCAAAAGGTCATTCTTATCCTTCATAATTATTCGTTGGAGACTCTCATGCCCAAAATACATAATATGCCTCAATTGGATAGAATTTATGTCTTTTATAAACATAATGATAAGAGTAAAGAACAAGCCAACAAATGGAAAAAAGTTATTGGTGTGTTTAATGATTTTAGTGTAATGTCTCATTTACTGAAACAAATTGTTCAAACATGTAAACATAAATCCATACGAAAGAGCATTACATCTGTAGCTTTAAATTCTGATTTGGATGCATGTAATGCATCGTTCATGTATACAAAATTTCTACAAGAGATATTAGTTCAAATTAAATATAACGAAAAGATTAAAAGCGACTTCGTAAATTTTGTTCGCATGGGACTTACAGATAATGATGCAGTGACATATATAGTTAATGGGTTTAAGCAAGCTAATAATACTTCGCCTATTTGGTGGTATACAAAAGAGTCATGTATCTATTCACTACTTAACAAAGCACTGAGCACACAAGATCTTGATATTGTTTTTGAAATGCGTTATCTTATACGAGATTTACACAGTCGATTGGATCGACTACAACTTTTGACGACTCATAAAAATGACAGTCTAAATCATGAAGCTTCTATCGGATCAAACAATGAACTATTCGATCAACTTAATAAAAAGACCAAGCGATGTCAAGCTATGCCAAATCAATTGCCTCTTGAAGTTAGCTGCATGTATGATTTTTACAAACAAATTGAGCAATTAGATTTAAGTATAGGTCAAACAAAACAAGCGACTCTCTATCGAGGACAATCAATGTCGATTTCAGAATTTGAAAAGCTACAGCAGAACATAGGTGGTTTTATGTCATTCAACAATTTTCTGTCTACAAGTACTGATTCGAACGTCTCTTATATTTTTGCAGAAAGTGCTCAAGACATTCCAGATTCCGTTGGAATTATCTTTCAAATGACAATTGATATAACGGTCTCATCCAAGGTATCTCCCTCGTTGAATAACATCAGCTATTCCAATACTCTAGAAGAAGAAGTTCTGTTTTCTATGCATACTGTTTTTCGAATTGCAGAGATGATACATGTTGCTAACCAATTGTGGCAGGTGAACCTCACTTTATTTGATGACTGTAATAAACACTTTAAATCTTGTTTCAAGCAACGCAAACAAAATGCAATCAATGAATCAACAAGGTTACATCAACTCGGCTCACTGATGATCACTATGGGTGAATTTGAGAAAGCTGAAGAAATCTATAAGATGCTACCTGAAACAGAATATCACAACTGTTGGGAAGAATTCGCCTATCTTTACAATAAACTTGGGCATATAAAAAGTGTCCAGAACGATTTTGGTAACGCACTTATATATTATCGAAAGGCACTGGAAATTGAAGCGCATAATCTTTCAAGCAATTATCTTGAGGTAGCTAGACTCTTCAATAATATAGGTATGGTACACAAATCATTAGGAGACTATTGCACTGGGATCTCGTACCTCAGAAAAGCACTTGACATTCGACAGAAATCTGTAACATTCGCTTATTCCGATTTGGCTATAACTTATAATAGTCTTGGTCTAGTCTTTAGCGCCAGAGAAGAATATACAACAGCACTTTCATATTTTCAAAAAGCAATTGAAATTCAACAAAATTTTCGAGTATCGTCATTTACTTTCTTAGCCTCAGTATACATGAACATTGGTCAACTACATTATTCAATAGGAGACAGTCCAACTGCGCTGAATTATCTTCAAAAAGCACTTGAAATAGTTCAACAAAATTCTTTATCTACATCAATGAAACTATCCGAAATCTATAATATCATTGGTATAGTGCATCAATCAATGGGACAATACATAGATGCTCTGTTAAGTTATCAAAATGCATTACTAATACAGCGTAAATATTATCCATTGATGCATCCTGATATAGCTAAGACGTATGATAATATAGGTCATTTATATAATATTGCAATTGATCAATTACCTGTATTATCACAGCTTCAAGACACATGCAAAATGCGACAGAAAACTGAGATCATGAATCATTCGTATTTATACGAAACTTTTAGCAGCTTCGAAGATTTCTGTTGGTCGAATATATATCACAGACATCTAGTTTCTAAAAACAGGAAAACGTATCAGCATGTAAAAGATTATGTGAAAACATTTAATATATATGCAAAAAGACCTGCGTTTCACAAGAATACTCTTGACATAGAAGAAAATGATATATACTTACGAAATCTTCTATCAGTTATTTCCTACAACAGCATCGATTCGATTTATTCTAATATAACGGACTATTCGAAAGCACTATCATATTACGAATTAATACTTGAAAGATACAAAAAAATATTGTCTTACAATAATCCTTTGATGACTGATTCGTACAGAAACGTTCATTCAGTGTGCAATAAAATGAATAATTTTTCCCAAGCAATCATATTTTACAAAAAAGCACTTGTAATGCGTCAAAAAACTTTACCCAAAAATCATGCTGATTTCATCATATCCTTCAACTTGATTGCCAATATGTACGAAAAAATGGGCGAGTATTCAAAAGCTCTTTCATATTATGAAAAAGTGCAAGCAATATGTCAAAGAACTTTACCTCGAAATCATACTGACTTGATCACATGTTCCAACAATATCCGCAATATGTATGAAAAAATGGGAGAGAAGTCGAAAGTATTTTTGTTTGCAAACGATGCTCGTCATGTTTAGTACGTTGAATTCCTTCCAGATTACAACTATCTTCTACAAACAATAGAAAAAGTTGAAGTCGTAAAAAAATGACAAATTCTAACAAATATTTTTTTATGATTTCCACTAAAACATACAGTTGAATATACATTGCATCAGAAATTTTCAATAACGCGTGTGAAAACTTTTGTTTGCAATAAATTCCACTGATCAATATGTTACAACGAGATTCTACATAGAGCATTTGTCGACCGTAAAATTATTTAGAAATTTTGAATAATCCACAAAATCTAATCGGAAAACTATCGATTATAGCAAGATTTACAATAGTTCAGGCGGCACGTAAAAAAAAGGCAACATGAAACTTTCTATCAAGAATCGTAAAATAGTGAGGCCTTCGTTGATGAAAGTTTCACCATAGCTATTGCACATCTTCATAAGCATGAAAGATTTCGAATGAAACTACTTAGGGGTAGTCAAAAATAGTGGCAGTGACACTGTAGTATCGTAAAGTACGCTTCATAAAATTTTCTTTTTACATAGAATGATAGAGAAAAAAATGCTCTTTCTTTCTATGGTATTTGATCATACTTATATTGATATAATAATAATCAACTTTGAGAAAGACTAGTTTTTCTGTTATGAGTTCCAGTTATACGAGTGTATATCGTCTCCAATATGCATTCTTTTCTGGATTTTGCTACTTTTTTTTCTTTTTTTTTCTTCTTTTCTCTCGCTTATTCAGAGGCTTTTTCGTTTATTTTTATGGGATTACACAAAAATACCAAATCATAAACCAATTCAAGAAGTTTCTATTTCATTAAATGTTCAAAGTAATGTCCTTCATTATCTACACACATCTGCATTCGTTCGATCCATTTATCAAATGTGTTCTTATATTCTCTTTCTCGTAGAGAAGAGTCTTAGAAATATAAATTGTTTGTTTGATTGATTGATTGCTTGCTTGTATGTCCGCAGGGTCAAAAAAACATCGAAAATCGATTTTTCCGAAAAGACATTTCCAGGGGTATTTCCATGCGGAGACTTCGAATCTGATGTTAGTTTTTTAAACTTTTTTTGAGAATCATTTTTTTTAGACAAAGAACCATTTTTTTTGCAAAAAAAAATTTCTTTATAAGGGTTGACCGAAGGGAAATCGGGGTCGAGGAATCCGAATCTGAAGTTAGTTTTTCGAAATTTTTTTCGGATTCATTTTTTTAGACAAAGGATCACTTTTTTTACAAAAAAAATTTTTTTTATAATGGTTGACCGAAGGGTAATCGGGGTTGAGGAACTTGAATCTGGTGGTAGTTTTTTCGAAATTTTTTTCAGATTCATTTTTTTACACAAAGGATCACTTTTTTTACAAATAAATTTTTTTTATAAGGGTTGACCGAAGGGTAATCGGGGTCGAGGAATCCGAATCTGGTGGTAGTTTTTTCGAAATTTTTTTAGACAAAGGATCACTTTTTTTACAAAAAAAATTTTTTTATAAGGGTTGACCGAAGGGAAATCGGGGTCGAGGAATCCGAATCTGAAGTTAGTTTTTCGAAATTTTTTTCGGATTCATTTTTTTACGCAAAGGATCACTTTTTTTACAAAAATAAATTTTCTTATAAGGGTTGACCGAACGGTAATCAAGGACGAGAAATTCAAATCTAAAGTCAGTTGCATAAAAATTTTTTGACGATCAATTTTTTAAACAAACAACAAATTTTTAACAAAAAGCATTTGTTTTTTATGAAATTTGGTCAATGGACGTTAATGTCCAGGAACTTGAATCTGACTTCGATCTTTTAAAATTTTATAAATGAATAGCTTGACGATAATTTACAAAACACGATTTCTACGAGAAAGAGCTGAGCGAGTCTTCAGACGAGCGTTACTTGTTCTTCTTTATCCAATGAATACATGAATTCGGTTATAGCATGATGTAACGATTCAGAGTCAGGCTGATCACTCAGATTTCGTTTGATCAAGTCGAATAAACAAAAATCACGGGGTGACAATTCTGGAGATTTGGGTGAGTGGGCTATTATGGTAACACCTTCTGATCGAAGATAATCACAAACATCTTGATCAACATACGGTGTGCCGTTATCATACAGAAGTTTAATGGCATGCGTATCTGATCAAGGTCTTTGTCTGTTAATTTCTTGGATAACAGGTTGCAAACAGTTTGCCCGGATTCAATACGATGAATTAGAATCGGACCAGTAGATTCAAAGAAAATACAAAATAAAATTCTCGGAGCAAATCTATTTCGTCGCACTATTGTAGATGGAGAATCTTTTTTTGCAACTCAAGCAGCATTTGACACTTTTCGACGAGTTTCCTAATGAGAAAACCACGATTCATCGCCTGTGACCACGTCACATAACCACCATCTTCCTTCTTCGAATCTTGACAGGTATTTTTTACATATTCGAACTCGTTCACTTCGTTGGAAATCCGTCAGATCTTTCAGTATGTAACGAGCAGTAACTTTTCTAAGTTTCAGATGATCGGATAATATTCTACGAATGGTGCCATTACTTTGACCTGTTTCTTCTTGCAGTTCTTCTATTGTAATATATAGATCATCATCAACAATACTGCATACTTGTTCAATATTTTCAGTAGTGGCATCAGTTATGGGTCTACCAGATCGTTGTTCATCTTCGATTTCTTCGCAACCTTCACGAAACCATTGTACCAATCTCGCAACCGTTCGAAAGGAAGGCGCTTCATCACCAAAAACAGTACGCAGCTCATCATGAACAGTTATTGCTTGAACATTAAATGCGGTGTGCATTTTGATGCAAAAACGAAAATCTTCTTTTGTCCATTGTAAACATTGTCTTTGTATAAATACGATAAACCGTCAAACCCATGAAGACTCGAGAGAAAAGAAGAGAAAAAAAGAAAAAACAATAGCAAAATCCAGAAAAGAATGCATATTGGAGACGATATACACTCGTATAACTAGAACCCCTAATAGAAAAACTAGTCTTTCTCAAATTTGATTATTATTATATCAATATAAGTATGATCAAATACCATAGAAAGAAAGAGCATTTTTTTCTCTATCATTCTATGTAAAGAAAAAATTTTATGAAGCATTCTTTACTATACTAAAGTGTCACTGCCACTACTTTTGGTTATCCCTAAGTAAAACTTAATTATCGACAGGGTGGCGCAAAAGTCACTTTACCCAAAAAAAATGGATATCTCCATTGCGGCTCAAGCAAATGAGCTGGTTTTTTTATCAATGATAGAGGCATGCTTAAAGTTTATTTTCATAAAGACATGCCCGAAGAAACTCTTTATTAAGTATTATTATTAATCTATACAAAGAAAATTTTGTTTTTTTCACAGATAACAGAATAACAATGTCCAATAAAGTAAGATGAATTTATCTGAAAAGACATATTCACTCTTGGTTCTTTCCTGTATTGTGAAATACATATCATAGTACTTTATTGAGATGCAAAGAAAAGGATGTCAATATGCCGTAATCTAATCTTTATTTATATTTTTTAAAAATGAAAAATCCTTCAGCGCAAGTGTTCGAATTGTATTCCTCCTGTATCAATACACATTTGACAACGATCAGCTACAGAGCGACAAATTGTTTGGCATAGTTCGACATTATCATTGACTGAAGTAAATTTTTGTTTAATTAATGACTTGAGTTGATTAATGTTGCGAGGATTTTGTGTATAGACACGATCTTTTATAATTCCCCATAGTGAGAAATCACATGGAGTTAAATCTGGAGATCGTGGTGGCCACTCAATAGTTCCTCGACGACCTATCCAATGTGAAAATGTATCATTTAAATACTCTCGTACGACTAGACCATAGTGAGGCGGTGCGCCGTCTTGTTGCCAGATCATCGACTCAAAACTTGAGTGTTTTTCAAGTTGTGGTATTATGTAATCCTCCAACATTTGAAGATATTTTTCTGATGTAACATTACCTTCAAAAAAATATGGACCAACAACACCATTTGACCATATTCCTCCCCAAACAACCACCTGTGGTACATTGAGTTCTTGCTCTATAATCAGCTGTGGATTTGTATCACTCCAATAAACACAATTATGTCTGTTAACACGACTGTTTATCTGGAATATGGCTTCATCCGTTCACAGAATTCGATCTAATAGAGTCGGATCTTCTTCAGTCGAGTCCAAAATCCATTCACAAAATTCCATTCTTCGATTTGGATCATCTTCGTTCAAATCTTGCAATAATCTTGGTTTGTATGGTTTTAAATTTAAATCCCGCATAAGACGATCCAAGCTTCTACGAGAAATACCAAGATCAAGTGATGCATGTCTTTGAGATGTTCGTGGATTTAGAAGAAAAGTTTCGGAAACACGTTGCATATTTTCTTCTGTCCTAACTGTTGCCGGTCTTCCACTTCGTGGCGCATCTTCAACAGAACCTGTGTCATCAAACTTTCTTGCTAGTTGGTAAATTGCTTGTCGAGATGGAAATTTTGTATCGGGAAATTCAGCTTGAAAAGCTGCTTTTATTATTCGTGATGTTTTTCCGGACGTCCATCATTGCTTGAGGAGAAAAATTCTTTCTTCTTTTGTAAGGAATCTTGACATCTGCAAGAATACGAGTTCAGAGTAAAAATTACATATCAGACATATGATAGAAAGTGGGAAAAAGGACAAACAATCTTACCGTGGATACACAAAAACACGTAGAAAGATATGGTGGATGAATCTGACCAACAGTATAGAAAATGAAGTTTATGTGCGAGTTATGAGGGTGGATTATGGTAAAGCAGCACGAGAAAAATAGGAAGGAAAAATATATAGGAATTCACAACACGTGTTTTACATAAGTTCATATAGTTTATTACATTTTTTCTGAATGAAATGATCATTGCTTATCGTACACTATTTTTTCATTATCTGTAAAAAAAACAAAGTTTGCTTTGTATAGATTAATAATAATACTTAATAAAGAGTTTCTTCGGGCATGTCTTTATGAAAATAAACTTTAAGCATGCCTCTATCATTGATAAAAAACCAGCTCATTTGCTTGAGCCGCAATGGAGATATTCAATTTTTTTTGGGTAAAGTGACTTTTGCGCCATCCTGTATCTTCTACGTCATTACTTTCATTGAATTGATATGAGTTTACTAAAGTCTTAAATAAAGAAAGCACATCATCAGGTTGTCTAACTGTTTTTTTCTGCTGTTTCTTTTGATCATTTATAAAATGAACAGATTCGACAAATCGATCAAAATCCATACGCAATCCAGGTTTAAGCATTATTGTGCCGTCATCAAGATGAAGACATGCCTGTTGTGTTACTTTTTCTAATTTTCGATATTTTTTTTGAAAAACGGATAGAATATCATCTTCAACCAAAAGCAGGTTAAATACCGTATTGATTGAAAATATTTCCATTAATTCCTTAAAAACTTCTCCACACTTCCGTCGAATCAACTTAAAAGACTTTTCGCCTTCGAATGACAGAACATCGTCAGGTAAATCAAGAGGCGGAAATTTTCTAGACATTAAATCTTACCTTTGTACAAGAAAAAATGTTATAATAATATATTTGCTTTTAAAGAAATGATATCTAACTTTATATGAAATAAGATAAACAATAAATAATGAATAAGAGAAATTGTAGTCACATGTATATGTATATTCGAGATTGGACCTAGAGACGAGAAAAACAAGAGAAGCTAAATTTATTATATCGTAAAAAGATAAGCTAAGATTATATCAGATTGCCTAGAAACGTATGTATATTCAGTAGAAAGAATTTGTTTTCTTTTCGTTATCTGTCGATCGTTGCTCGTTCGTTAATAGCGCTATGATCGTTGTATTGGCCATGTATAATAAATTATAGTAGAAAACATTCAGTGAATATGTCGAAAAGAAATATTACGAATCGATAATATTTGGTTATGGAACAGACAAATTAGTCTTGATCAAAACCTCACACTTCTAATAGTTTATTGAAATAGTACGACAGATAATCTCTCTCTCTCAATATAAATATATATATCACGTATATATCCTATTCATTATTTATTTCATCAACTTTTTCTTTTATCCTAATTTTATTACAAAAAAAAAACATTTTTCATATAAATAAAAATATGTGAAAGATTTATAAAAATACAATTGGACAAGAAACCTTTTACTTAATTTACAAAATCTAACTATAAGTAATAAAAAAATAATTTGTTACAATCATCTATAATAAAAAGTTTTATCTTCTTAATCGTTTTCTTTGTGGTAAACCGATTCTTTCTGATCTTTCATCATCAGATGAGTCATGATCGTCGTTAATATTGGATTGATCATTATTAATATAATTAATCGCTTTTTTTTTCTTCATCATCTAACAGCTCATAGATTTTAAGTGCTTGTAATAATTACTTAATGAAAAATTCTGACGAAGTTTTGTAAGATGAACCTTCCCCCACATGAGCATAAGATTCAACCTTCTTCAGACGAATCTTCTATAAATAACAACTTAAAATCTTCATCTTCAATTAAAGTATTTTTTCAATTCTGAATAATGCTTCTTGTACCATTCATTTAATGTAAGAATAATGAAATCATGGTGATTCAGTTGATTAATTATATCTAAATTAAAATAATCAATTAATCAAGAATTTTTATTCATAATATATACAAATGTTTTAAATACATGTAAATCAATTTTCAAAAAAACGAGTCTGTAAACTCAAATTTTCAAATCTTTTCATTGTTAAACTGTTTCTAATAAAAGCTTACAGCTAGTTCTAGATAATATTTGTATCTTTAATCCTTTGAGTCCGGAATTATTTTTATGCAGTAAAAAGGACGCGAATGGGTTGATAGGCAAATCAGTCCTATTATAATTTTTGGATTCGAAACCCCAACTTTATTATACCAAACGAAAGAGCTCGACGATTTGAGCATTTTTTGGTGATAGAATTTGACCTTTTGAATGCAACCATGGAGGGTTCTGGGTGTGACAACGACTAAAATGACTGAAATTTTACAAGTTAACTTACTGAGAACCCTTCATGGTTGCATTCAAAAAGTCAAGTTCCGTCACAAAAAAGGTTTAACTCGTCGAACTCTTTCGTTTGATATAATAAAGTTGGGGTTTCAAATCCAAAAATTATTATAGGTCTGATTTGCCTATCAACCCGCTCGCGTGCTTTTTACTGTATAAAAATAATGCCAGACTCAAAGGTTTAAGGGAGAATCCATAATTATCAGTAATTATAGATAACCTTAACCGCACAAATATCCTAAATATAAATATTCATGCAATTTATACCATTAAATAACTAAAACATCGTATTTTTTAAAGGTATTCAGTGTGCAAAGTCCCCCGGACGCATATGTGCGTCGCCCGGACCCAAAGGGTTAATCATCATCTAGTGAACATGTGTTGGTAGTCTTGGATTGAGACTTAAAGCGCGAGGCAATAGCGTTTTTGGCAAGAGGAAAAAGCAGGACTTCGTATTTTTGAAGTACAGAAGTCTGCTTTTTCCCCCTTGAGTATACAGCAAAAAATGACTTCCTTGTTTGAAGAATTACAAAATTTCACGAAATTAGAAAATCAAGGGGGAGAACAATTTGTGATTTAGTGAGTTACGGACTGATTTAAATCAGTTGTGTCTCCTTTCCGACGATTATTATTATTTACTGAATAAAGAACAAAAGTGTCGATAATGATTCACAATTCTGCCTCTCGGATAAAATAGAATATTGTCTCATTTTTGTCCAGGCTTTATCGGATTTTTAAATCCAGTATTCGGATCGAATGTACGAGGAGCAAGATTGACACCAGCATTGCGAATTTCGTTTCCCCGCACCTCGACCCAAGTTTGGCTGCCATCAGGTTCAATTCTAGCATAGTGCTTGTTTCCCCATTGGTCGTCACCATAGTAGGCACCTTGACTATTCGCTACCCTAAGTATCTTTTCTCTATTTGATGGAGTATCAACAACATGACCTTCTCGAGTACCAAAAATTTTGCTGACACGATTGTCTGGCATAATATTGCGTTGATTGGAAGCTGCATTGCCACTACTATTCTTGTTTGAATTTCCATCTGATGCATTTTCTAAAATAAATGAGTGTATTTATATGATATCCAAGATATGAAATGCTTTTGCAAATCAACTTCGGACAGATTCAAACTGTACCAATATCTGAGCAGAAAAAATGTTTCTGTATTGACTCGAACTTCACTAAAATCTGTCATAGATGAAACTTATACCAGTATAAAAGTGTCAATCAAATCATTTTAATAATCTAATCGAAAAACAGCGACAGTGTCGGTTGAGGTAATGAGTGAATTTATTATTGGACTTTCTACTCATTTAAGATATCATTCTGTACAATAGCGATAAGTTCTATTCAAGATCTTCAATAAGATAAATATCATTCAAAGCAACTGAAAGCTTAACAGTTGTCTCTGTGCTATAAAGTTCGAAGCTCGATAATTACCTTCACAGAATAGAAGCCTACTGTGATTCTAATTTATTTTGAAAATCATAAGCTTGAATATGGGCATTCATTGTCATCAACTGTTCTCATATTACAACTAGAATTTCATCAGCTTACAAGTACAGAAGTGCCGTAAAATTCATACATCGAAATTTTCAAGTTGTCTGACAACCGTTGAAAAAGCTATCGTAGTTTTGTAGAGATCAACAACTGACAAGTGGCTCCTTTCCAGTTCCATACAATCGAATCGAGAAAGTAGTGCATTCTTTACACTGCATTTCACATTAACATTCTCAAAGTGTTATAATATTTGTGTTTTTCAATTGTACTCAGAAAGAGGTAGTAATTGGGAAATGCATAAGGCTCCAGGATTTGGAATTGTTATGAATAATAATTGTATAACTGCTTTTCAGGACTTAGAGATTTTCGTTTTAAAAAAATGTTTTCCGAACACTGAGAAAAAAAACGAGATGTTCAAACCTACTTGATTCTTCCCCTGTTGAATTTCCTTCATCATATGGTGGTTTCCTACCATTTCCATCTCCCGATGCAGCCCCACCGCCACCACCACCTGAACGACTTCCACCGGAAGCACCTCCAGTTGCTGAGCCACTTTGAGATGATCTAGCTAGAGAAGAAAGAAAGTGAACCACAAATTTGTAATTTTCTCCTTACAGTTACTGGCTGATGCTACAATAAGATCTTGTTTCATTGCTTGATATTCTTGCCTATTGCGAGGACCTGTTGTTGAAAAGTTTGTTTGACTGGTGAAGAGATTTGCAGCTTTGTAAGTTGACGTGGAATAGTTGGTTGGCACTCGACCCTCAGTCAATTTGAGTTGTAAATTGACTCCGCCGTAAACGCGCATGCCACTACCTATTTTGCTCAAAAAGACGGCCGGCACCCAATTACAAGTATTATCAGCATGTTCTATTCGAGAAAGACAGACAATAAAAACAAATTAGTGAAGAATATCGTTCAACTTACTCATTCTGTCGTATTTGTCTTCGTTTTCGCGAACACGAATTCCTAATTGTTCAAGGGGATGCATCAATGCATGATCCCGAGCGGTGAGTCCGTCGGCAATGAAGCGAGCCAATTGTTCAGTGCCATCATATCGATTGTCGAGCCATGCTTTGACATAAGATCGTGCTGTGCTCGAGATTGCAGTATGAGCTTGTTCACAAATATTCTCAACGAAATTATCAACTATTTTTCGATCGACTTCTTCCAATTGTGAACGAATCATTGATCGTGCACTTGTTTCTTCATTTGATGGTACATTCCACGATGAAATACCACTTTTAGACAGAACTGCATGATAGTGCTCGTTCACTTTTGTGGTAGTAGCCTGAGGATACTCAATCTTATTCCTCAATTCAACTAGATGTGTCTCAATTGGATATGGATTTACCGGTTCTTTTAAATGTTCATATCGACTACATGCAAAGATGTACAGAGCACTGAGCTTGAGTAATTCTTTAAGACGAAGAAGCTCAGGAAAATAGGAACCAATTTCATCATAATGATCAGTAAAAGCTTTAGCAAATTCACTTTCAGCCGAGCGTTTTTCTTCTTCACTTTCATTGGCCTCTTCATCGTCGACCAATTTACCTTCAGCATCTCGAATAAGTAAATGTTTACGTACACGTAGTCGAACATCGGCAACACGATACTGGATCTGAGTACCGATGAGTTTTCGCTCATAGATGACTTCGTCCGCTTCGATCCAGAATCGATGAGCTCGTCCCACGCTCAAATTGCGTTCACGTTCATGGAGAGGTTTCAGTTTTTCTTGCAAGCGTATGGGTAGACGTTCGAAGAAACTCTCATAAATTGGACGCATTTCGAAAGGAGGTTTGGTACATACTTCAGTACCGGTAGTAAACATTTTTAAGAGGTAATCTGTATGCAATAGAGTAGCACAATATTGGGTATAGAGAAGAGAAGATGGATAGTAGAGCATTTCTTGAAACGGATGAGCGTGAAAATCATTATCAGGTTGATTGAGAGTAAACAAACAACTAGTGAGACCTCGTTGAAATACTTCGACAACATCATTACTGTCGAACATAGGATCACCATATTTCTGTGTGACTGGTTGAAAGAGGAATTGCACTTGACCAGATATTGTGTCAAATGAAATACCATCAACTCGATTAAATCGTTGTGTACTTGCGAAAGTGAGTTGTCGTTGTTCGCGATAAAGCCATCCGGCATTTGTTCGAGGAATGAGAGGAATATCAAGCAAGAGTTGAACATCGAATAAATCCCAACCTTTTGTAGCTAACAGGGTTTCCATACACTTCAAACGCATTTCACTAAAACTTCGAGTATGAGCCCAGCCTTGCCAGACACCTTCGAAGAGATAATATACATATAAGTGGGAACGATCGGCCACAGCTTCTAGAAAATTAACCAGTAAACGTTGACCTACTGCTTCCAAGTACAGAACGTCATAACTCAATGATGTTGTTAAGTGAATGAATGGAGACACTTTCATGAGATGAACAGTAAAATTCAGCAACTGAGTAATCAATTGACTTTGTCGTTCGGAAATGATTCGAATGGCATCTCTCGATTGTGATAGGCGGTGAACACACGATAAGCGAAAAATCTTATTTGTTTCGATGAGAAGAGTGAGGAGAAGACGAAAAATATAGGTTTGCATGTGGGGTGGAAGAAAATGACGAGATAAAGCAAATGATTGACAAGCGAGTTCTTCGATCATGTTTCTGTAGGCATAGACAATGGCTTCTTGGCCCGGATTGAAGCTTGCTTGCAGAGTTAAATCATATAAATACATACATGCAATTGTCCAATTCGTTACAATACACGTTGGATCATGTACTGCATTGCACATGTCAATATAGGAAAAAGCTGATTGAAGTAAGTCCTTGTTTAGACGTTTTAAAATGGCTCGTTCATACTTGCGTATAAGGTTAATACGGATATTAGGAGTAAGATAATTTTCGGCGGCAAATTCAGTTGGCGGTGGTCGAATGGGAGCAGTAAGAGTACTTTGGAGACCACTGGCAGGTAACACACTGATAGTCGATAGTAACTCATTGATTAGAGCTTGATGAAATGTCGAATCACTCATGAGGATGACCAGTGCCGTTGCAGTCTCCTCAAAAGGCGAGCATACCATCGCTTGATGGAATTTTCCAACAGCATCAAAATATTGTCCTTTCAATTTTGAGATCACTGCTTCTATCAGATACATTTTTGCACGATAGTCGCCAGGTGCCGTATTCATTTTTCGATCACTAAAATATTCACGATGAATTTTTTCTAAAGCGTCAATGTTTGTCGTTTTGGAAAGAACACCAGCTAGTTGAATATTGTTCACATAGACTGTTGGTTTGAGTTTTGCATATGCATTATTAAGAAGTGATCTGCGGTACTGATCAGCAAGATCTTGCAAGTAACTCTGTGTTGGCAAATTTGTATTGGATAAAAAGTGAAGAGCGGCATCAATAGTATCGATATTTTCTTCAAGCTGTTTAGCCAGCTTCTCAAGCAGCTGAGAATGAAATGAAACATCGAATACATTGATATCTTTTAATATTAATATACATTCAACAAGAATATTCATAATTGGTTTATTGATATTTTCAAAGTCATTACAGATGGTTTTCAGTATTTGAGGGAGAATCTTTCGATCTGATTTCATCCGTTTGTAAATGGCTAGATGACAACGTAGAGCTTGAGAAGTTGGCAAACACTGTGTCGTCGATTCGATAACTAAGAGAGCAGTGGATAAAGTCGGTAATGCGTTCAGTTGCAGCATGTAATAATTAAGAGCGATTTCAAATTGATCCGATTCAGCTGCATATGCTTCAGCCAGCTGAATATAATCACATGTGGTTGTGAAGGATTTCATAAGATAAGCAAACGGTTCATTTGCACTTAGTGCTGTTTCAATCCAGTTGAGATCATCATGGCCATCTAAGTGTAAGATATTACGAAATTTGTAGCAAATCAAAACTTTATCAAACTCATATGAACTAAAGTATCGTCTTTGTAATGCATTCCAATCTGGTCGTTGTAAAACATGAACAACAATGAGACCAATCAGTATTTTGTCTATATTTACTTGTGGATGCATCAAACAGAGATCAAGAATCTTAGTGGAATCAATAAGTGAGACTTGAACAAACGGATTTGTAGATTTAGCTGCTATCTGATTCAATAGTGGTTTAGAAATCGTTTTTAATAACTTACTGACAGTTATAAATTGACGATTAGATGCTAAATCGTCCAAGATGGATGTCCATTGAGAAGCATTTGGTTCAGCTAATTGAAGAGTCAACATGGCTGATGTACCAAGATTCTTATCAACCAAATGATGAGTTAACCACTTAATCAAGGCATCGAACTGGTTTACTTGTCGCGCTTGAGCTATGGAATAGAGAGCGACTAGTGTTCCGTCCAATTTCAATACAGATTTCATCCAAATTTGTTCGTAGCTAAATTTGGCTTGTCGGTAAGAGAAGAATGTGAGAGGAACATTTCCTTTCACACAGTAATTATCTCCTGTTTTGGACCATTGTTCAGTTGTATAACGAAATTGTTGCGAGATGGCATTAAAACAAGTGAATGCATCAGCCAAAGCTCCTGCTGAACAAGCAGTTTCGGCCAATGTGAACCAGGCTTCGCAAGACGCAGCGCGATAAGTAAAACATTGCATGATTCCAGCAAAATTTTGTGAAGTGAGGAAATTATGTTCAACTAACTCATACAATGCATTTTTCTGTGGAGAATAATGATGAAGTAGCGCAATATATATTGAGAGATGTTGAGTAGAACGATTGACGAGACTTCGCTGGATGTTTGATTGAATGACATCGATAATAATGCCTGTTTTACGTGATGAACACGCCTGACAGATGCGAACAGGCTGTGTATAACCTAAATGACGACAAGTTTGCCATCTTTGACAATCCCAGCATTGTGTCTGACCACACATTCGACAATGATAACGACTACGAAAGAGAAAGCGTGATAAGGTTTTCTTACAGTCTGAACACATCGAATCGTCAGTAATTGTATGCGGTGGTGCTTTGACATCATAGGAAAGTTGACTGAGAGGAGAGTTCGCATCAACATTATTGATAATTGGTAAACGTGATCCGGTTGAGGCACGATGTTCATTGTCTTTATTGATATTCTGTGTTCGTCCTGGAGCATGGGAGCGATTCTCGTCATTAATAGCAGTGACAAGTGAAGTAACATTGGGCAGATAGTCAATAGGACGAATGTTTAAGAAAATTTTGACATATTTTTCAATCTCGCTATTGGTTTTTATCTGAGATGAAGTTATATCCTTGAGAATTAATAGTGCTGGGGACAGATCATCGATTAGACGTGGTATTTCATCCCACTTCTTACTCGTCCATAAGTCCTGGAAAATCGAATCGGGTGGATCCACTGGTTTCCATGACCAATCATTGGGTGCGAGTGCGGCCAGTTGGTCATTGAGTGATGAATTCGATCGATGCATCTGGTCTAAACTCATCATATACTTCTTCCCTTTTGACATAAAATGTTCACTGAGATCGTTGCATTGTTCGCTGCAGATTGAACATACAGTCGGTGGCAGAAAGGTGTCATTCAAATCATCTTTATACTTGTCTAAAATAGTTTTAGAAATACTTACCATTACAGTGTCGACATTATCAATAAATGTCCGATGTGAATATTCAGCAGTCCAACCAGCTAATTTTTCTTCGTATATTTCAGAAGGTCGTTTGCCTGTGGGTAGTTGAAATACATCGAGCAATATTGTGTCATCATCATCATCCTCACGTTTGGCATCGTATTCAATCCTAGTTGAGCTGTTTGATAGCGTTTCGTAGGCTTTTTTGATGTCTTTAAACATTTGTTCTGCATACATATCGTTACCTCGTTTGTCTGGATGCCATTCAAGAGCTTTTTTCTTGTATGCTTGTCGTATAGCATCTGCAGAGGCATTGGTGTCTATACCCAACAGTTTGTAATGATCAGCTTTCGAATCCATAAGATGTAGAAGAATGTTGTGAAGATATTAGGGAAAAAGTTGTAAGGTATGGAGAATAACGGACATTTACAAGATCTACAGCAAATGAATCAGTTTTTTTCTGGAAAATCCGTGTGGGTAAACGGAAATTTACAACTTTGGATGTATAATATAAGATTAGATAAGAAAGAAGAAAGTAGCACATGAGGTATTGCTTACTCATTTCTCGTGATTTTTATTAAAAGATACCTGAGTAAACTTTGTCTCATCTCATATTACACGTACTTCGCACGCATGCTCTTTGCAACCATCTTCTACTAGATAAAGCATATATATTTTCTGTTTATCTACATTATTTAAGCTACTACATTGTCCTCTTTCTTTTTCTCTTTCTCACCCAAGCAGCTCTTCTCTTTCATTTACTTTTTTCTAGAAATGAAACTTATTTCTTTTTCTTCTTTCGTTTTCCTTTTTTTGTGAAACACGATCTGAAAGAGTATTGAAGTATTTAAGGGTAGAAATTTGGACCCCCCCCCCCCCCCCCCCCCAAATCGTCACCGACAGACTCGATGACCTGTGTCACAGACCGTGACCGACAGACTTTATGACCACATCACAGATCGTGACCGATATATTAATTAATTAATTAGTATCTAATTAATTAGTGTCTCAGTAATTTCTCGTCAAAGACTGTCACAATCCGAGACAAACATCAATGTGAATAGTATCTCCAATCATAAGAGACATTGAACTGAACTATTTCTGTATCTTCAGCCACAGCAGCTATATCGTGTTTCACATTTTAATCCCGCAGGGATTGCGCTGAAAGATTTTTCAAAAGTATCAAAAAAAAGAATCAGTAGGACTTGATAGAAAATAAAAATGAAATGAGATTCTATCATGATTACATGTTTCGATGTAATTAAAACCAACAAAAAATATTTTGCTGACTC
The DNA here is from genome assembly GCA_022393335.1 of Macrotrachela quadricornifera. Lineage (NCBI taxonomy): Eukaryota > Metazoa > Rotifera > Eurotatoria > Philodinida > Philodinidae > Macrotrachela > Macrotrachela quadricornifera. Next base: position 26,595 of record JAJEKB010018469.1, read on the forward strand.
CAGTATTCGATAGAAATCTATTTTAATATATATCTGTTCGGTTAATCTATTTGTTATCTTATCAAAACGCTATACAACCCGAAGAATTGTGTAACTAGAGAAGCTTTTTAATCAAATGGTACAAATAAATTAAGCAACAATACAGATACAGGAATAGACTATAGTCAATAATAAAGACTCCTATCATAATTGCATATTCTTTTAATTTTTAAAGAACTCTATTTGAAATGTGCGATGGTTCATCAGCATATACTAGACCACGTCGTTTCAAGCCAGAATGTAAATGAGGTGCTCTAATCCTGATTGTATGAACAATCCGCATTGTAGTATTAGTTATCACCTATAAATAACCAGAAAAAGCAATATGCCTGTTTGAAGCGATATTTCAATTCAGATAAGAAAATTTTAGCAAAGGGTTACGAGTACATATTAAATTACAAACCATTTTCATTAAGCGTAGAATAATCTTCATTTATGTGGTAATCATAAATGCTTATTATTTTTATATACCCTTACTTTCATAAACCCATCGGCTCCTAAACCCATAAAGGGTTTAAGGGTATCCCTCCCCCTCTTTTTTTTTGTCGAACTTTTTGGAAAAATTTTTTTGTTTATATGTCCTGTAGAGAGACCATGTGCTGGTATTTCGATTGTCATTTAAATGATCTCGATTGGTCCTGCTATTCAATTGTTCGAGTGTCCAGGAAGAGCCATGACCAAAAAAAAATTTTTTCAAAAAAAAATTTTAATGTGCTCAGTAGATTCTACATGAAAAGTTGTTTATAAAAATGTTGAAAAAAAATCAGACTATTCCCAAACTTATTTTTCAGTTTTCTCAAAACTAGCTTTTCATCCACAGAATTTAATTGCGCCACCATCAACCCCCCTTAACTTAGTCCGATCGAGCTGAAATTATTACCAGAGATACTTAGATATATCCTCCAGTGGTAAAATTTGCCGTTTTTGTTTCTGACCTTTCCATCCGGATTTAGAGGGTTTTGAAGATCGAATTGGTCGGTTCTCCAAAGATCCTTTCGGTATTTTTGGTATAAGAAAAAGAAAGCGAGATTTTGAAAAAAATTGAAAATTACCTCTTAGATACATCTGCAGGTATTCCCAAAAAAAACTTCAGTTCGATCGGACTTGCCGTCTTTGAGATCTGAAAATCGACAAAAAAGAGGGGGTACCCTTAAGAGACTGTGGTAAACCTTTTTGTGGTTGATGAAAAATTGTAGATAGAGCAAGCATTTTATATTCTATGCTGTTTTTTTACAGTATAGTGAAACTTCGAAACCCACTTCAATTTTCGGAACTTAAAATCGTTTCGTAAAAGAATACTAAACCTTCAAAGTTCGGTAGAACATCTATTTTTTTTACAGTGCACCACAGAATGTGCAGGCAGTGGAAACAAGGAGATCACGAATTTTTCAGTATATTTGATGATACTATTGCAAGGAATGCTGTAATGATACAAAATAAATACATTTAAAAGCGAGCTCAATCAGATTTCATGAGACACTATTCAATATTTACACATGTCATGATACTGAGAAAATCACAGCTTGCACAAAAAAATTTGTTGTCTGTTTGGATATTGCATATGGGCAATTCCATTTGTTAGGGACGTGACTGCGCAAAATTGGAAAGCGTATATCTTGGAATACTGAACTTTCCTAGAGCTAATTTTTATATGTTAAGTGCATGTTGAGTTACTTTAGATACCCTGAAAAAATTAGCCTTACAGATCCTTGTTCAGAGGAGTTATCACTAAAAAATAGCGTTAGGGACGTGACTCAAAAAAGGACATGAACTTTCACTTCACACAGTTTGGTTTGAAAAAGCTCTGAATTGATTCAGTATTTTTGAAAACTAAATAGTACGTTCTATAGACAACTTCTAAGACTACAAAATAATTATCCCAAATTTCTTCTGAGCACGTCTAGATTTTGCGAAAACTTTGATTTACTTTTTGTTAGGGACGTGACAATTTCGTTAGGGACGTGACGGAGTACGAATGTGCAAACGAAAAAATGTTCTTAAAACTTAATAAAAAGGTCAAAAATAATTTCAAACGATACAAATTCTTTTTCAGGCTCTTCACATTATCATAGGGCAAAAATTTTTGTTTCGGAGTTTGATGGGACCTCTGGAGGGTCAGTTTTTATGAAGGAAATTTTTGGAGTCCGATCTTGGTGAAAATTTTACCATAGATGTAGTCCGTCCCCTAGAGTCTATTCCAAAAGTTTTAGATTTTTTTCTTATATTGTTAGAGAGATATTCACTAATTACTTCTTAATTACTTCTTAATTAATTAATTAACTTTAATTAGGTGGCATCTGAAAGAGCAGACATTTTTACATATATCTATAGTAATAGAACTTATTTAGAAAAATCATTTTTGTGAAAAATTAAAGTCGAATAATAGCGGGGTTTGTCCCATTTTTCGTGGAATTGCCCATATCTAATCGCTCTGTTTTCCAAAACTTTTTTCGATTTTTCACAACATATAAAAATGAAAAACACTCAAAAATTCTATCATACTTTACCTTATAATGGGTTACTTCTTACTTTAATGTTTTTTCAACACTAAAAATGAATTAAAGATATCTTATCGATGCTTCTTTTGTGTCTCATGTTTATCTAAGTCAACAAACATCTTTTACATGATATGTTATTTTCTTAAATCGGGTGCTTCATATGAAGGAAAACTACTATCCGTTTGAAAATAAATGAGAAGTGACTGTAAATTGAATAGTTTCTGATAGGAACAGTATACAAAGCTGTAGTTTTCACCAATAGAAAGAGAAGGATCGAGACTATCAAATTACATAAGAAATACTATTTTTTAACGAATGCCTATGGGTTTCCAGGGATCTTGTTTTTAAGAAAATCGGTGGTTTTCTAAGTTCTCAATACATTTACGATTCTGATGATGACAACTGTAACTAGAAATATTAATCCCAAGTTCCTTCGTTTTTTGCAATTGTTCTGAGAATCAGTGTTTGCATCTTTCGGTAAAAGAAAGTAGATGAAATAGACAAAATCGATGTGAAGGCCAAACCAGCTACGCATAGGCAGAATAAAAAAGCACTTTTTGATAATGATCAAAGATTTCCCGTTAAATCACTCTAGGCTTGTAATAGAAAAATGAAATATCCATGTAAGAAAACACAAATTTGAATATATCACTGTTAGCAAAAATAGTTGCAAAAAAGAGAGAAAACCCACATTTTTAATCTATAAAACAACCAGATATTGTCAAACAAGAGCATGAAAACGATCCTTTTTTGGGTTTTTCTTAGCTTCAGTGAGTTGCACTAATATCAGATATAATAACTCAATTAACTTCCAAAAGTTGGATACAACGTTTTATACAGTACTTAAAGAAAGATAGCTTTTACTATATATTTATAATAGTTGTTCAAACAAAAATATTAGTGCCATTTAGCTTTAGTTGTTTTGTCGTTGAAGATAAACTAATAAATAGGCGTCCCGAGTAATGACATTGTCGTTTTGAATTTCCCTTATTTTTTCGTCATCGAATCCATACCAAGGGCTGTTTATGTCTTCCCTAGCGTAAGCTGTATAATGGCCTGAATGTATCGATGTTCCTCTATGGTTGCTAACAGCAACAAGGTAATAAATAGCGCTTTTAATGCTATCACATTTGTTCGGCAGTAAGCCAGTCAAGTCGAGATTATTTAAAGGAAACTCCACGAATTTATCAACTTTTTTTTTGTATCCATTTTCACTTGTAAATCGTTTTAATTGTATAATAAGCACGGGTGGTAAAGAGGAAAGTTGTATTTGTCTGACAGCGTATGTTGGTGTGTTGCAATACTCTTTGCAAAACCAAGTATTTTCAACTGATTCAAGCGTAAGAAATTCGCGAATACATTGAATGAGTGTGAGCTTGTCTTCAAAAGAGGATGGAGGAGCGTATGAAACAGAATGATTATATCCTGCATCACAAATAGTAATTGTATGCTCCAAAATTTCACTTAATTTTTTTTCCATTGGATAACGCTCGTTTGTTTTGTCGTTAGAGAAGGCATATAAATGGTGATGATATAAATATTTTTGCTTCTTAAATGTGTAAACGAGATGCTCTATAGATCCATTTGCAATAACTTCGATGATGGAATCTTCTACATCTTTTTTGTCTGATGATATATAATGAATATTAAATGAACGTTTATATTGAACGAGCGGCACTGGTAGAAAAGCAAGAACATTCGAAGTTGTTTTCGGTTTTCTACATTGTAAGCAACAGGTGATGGACTTGAAAGTGCCATAAAATAACTCCTTGATAATACTAATGTTTTTCTCATTCAGCTCGTTGCACATAGCAGTTAGTAGATGGGTCATAAATTCTTGAGCATCTTGTTGATCGTTAGTAGCAAAGCAAGGATCAAGTTTTCCGATAGCGATACGAACTCGATTCGGTGAAAAGGTTGGCTTTTGACCTGCCCATATATTCCAAATAAATTTTGCATAAGCACTAGTGACTTCACCATAGTTGTCAAATGGATTCGAATTGCCATCTTTATTCGTCTCACCATTGCATATCTTTTCGAGAAAGAATGAAGTCAATGGTGCGACATGACTTAGACATTGAAGAGCACTATTCATAAAACATGTATTCCCTAAATTATGTAGGCCAATTCGAGCAGTTCGTTTAATTGGAACTGGTGTAGATGATTCAGACTTTGCTTTTGACGAGACAGAATCGTTTTGAACCGCATTTGTCTCATTCTTTGGTGACGAATTGTCATAGTGTACATTGGGACGGAAAATGAGCTCGGCTGTGACGTCTGACTTATCTTTGATAATAAAAGCTGTTACGGAACGACTATTGTTTTCCTCTTTAAGAATATTGCCGTCGACCTTTATATGTATGTCCTGCATTTGCAAAGAATCAAGTAATTTTCGAAACTCATTCATAAGTTTCTGCTTAACACCTTGAACATCGTTTTTGGACCAATCGATAGACAATTCAAAAGGCGAAACCTGGCATTTGACAACAACATTATTTGATTGATTCTTCACTTCATTACATGTTTGCTGTGACTTCTTTTCAGTTAACATTGTCTTTGGCTTCACAAAAAAATTGAGTTCAGAGTATTTTGTCCCAATATTTTGACTCACTAATGTCTTGTTAGCATCATTTAAGTCAATCTCTGAATTGTTTGAAAATAATTGTAGACAGCTTTTCTCAATATTTTCTAGATTAAACTTTTTAATAATAAACAATAAGAAAGCACCAATGGTATCATCGCGATTAAATTGGTACTGTGCATCTTTTCCAGTCTCCGTGTATCTTACTGTTACACATAGAGAAGAGTTGGAATTGGATAAACAACTAGTTGTATTATCATCGTTTGCTATCGAATCATTGTGATATGTAAAGCACAAAATGTTGCCACTTTTAATGTTAAGGCTAAGTAGAGTGGTAGATGATGCAGTTACTCCAATAGATCTTGAACTATTTGACTTGACAGTTGTTAAAATAATATTTGACGATGAAATCTTAAGATCATGGTTCTTTATTAAATAGTTCATAACATCTTCGATCGAAGAGTTAGAGGAAAATCGACCATTTATTTCTTTGTATGATTTGTTATCATGATCGACATACTGCAAATAAAGCGCGAGCTGGGTAGCATTATCAGAATATTCTGATAAGGTAGAATAGGTTACATTGCTAATATTACGACTATTGGGTTTATCTTCAAAGCAAATAAAATTTGTGTTATAACTCAGGTTCTTTCCAATATAGTCTAGAAGTGGCTGCAATTGATGTTGAATGCAGAATATACAGATCTTATCATCTACACAAGATATTTCAATAAACAAATTATAGAAAAATAATTATTCAACGCTTACCAGTTAGAAAATTACATTTGTTGAAACTGGAACGAATAAATTCAACCACTGCACCCTCAGCTTGTTTAAGATTACGCTCATCTTTATATTGACGACAGAGCCCACAATAATCCATTTTAAAAAGAGTGAATATGAAGCTGGTATCTGAAAAGTGATGGTCAGCATATTATTTTCATCAAAATGTATTTATGCAGGTGCTAAAAAAACATCCTATAAGATTTCTTGTAAAAAATTGAATTGATGTTTGTTATACTTATCAACGATGATTTAAAAAATCTTTAATCTACTCATCATCTTCGCTATAACCACGTATCATATACGATCAATATATGCATCAATTTTATTATGATCGCAATTTTCAACCTTCTGAGTGGCACAATATTAATAATTAATACATATTATATTGGTCCGATAGAATCTCTCATATAGAAATGTTGCAGCAGTTTTTTCGTTTTGTGTGTATTTCCTATGTCAATGACGACAAGATAAAAAGAAAAAGCAATCTCATATCTATATATTTACTCAAGAAATGATTCAGAAAGATATGAAGGCATTTTTCTTTACTCATTTCTTTTCGTTCTGATACTTATGACGATGCGCATGAATACATGTCGTTCTTCTACTGTCTTATGGGGATACAATCCATAGACGACCATATATAGCAAACTTTATGGAGAGATTTTAAACTGTATCAAACTCAAATCGTTTTATAAAATAATCTAGGTTTCTAACAGCTTCAATGAACAAGATTGTCGTTTCAATTTTCAAATTTCTGCAGTAATTCGACAAGAAAAGTACGAAAAAGATTAAAATAACAATATTTCACATTCATCTTATCGTAATTATCTTGTATGATTACTCATTAGTTTCAAAACGAAGATTTTGAAAAAAAATTAAAATAGTAACACATACGAATAAGCAGTTTTCGATTAACATTTTACTCTAATTGTCGACGTGCGTAATTTATATAGGCTTCTAAGTATTTCATATATTCTAAATAGTCACAGAAAACATTGATGTGTATTGTGGTCATTGACATTTAAGATTTAGAATCAAAATCATTCGATTGTATGTATGATGTTATTATTATGAAAGTTTGTGGGTTTTTTTGAAAAATCCAAGTAAAATGCATGATGGCAGACTGTTTTTTTCTGTTCTTCTGCCGACATCATTACAGAACAACAAACCTCTTTCAACGTATGTTGGAAAAAAATACACAAAAATAGATTTTTTTGTCCCACATTGAATAAAAAAAGGTTGCAGACATATTTTACTATATTAAAAGGCACATAACACAAAGTAGTAGCACATTTTGTGAATCTTGTTATACAGAAGATACAAAAATAGGTAAAACAGCAACTTTTACTATTGATTGTTGAATAACAAACTTAAATAATTAGGAAATTTGAACTGTGCATCGTGCAAACGTATGATGTCGAATAACGACTCATACAAGCGAAAAACAGAGTTAAATGATTCAGACACTCCGGACTCCCGCAAAGTATTCATAGTCTCAACACCGAATGGTATGTCTGTAATTTAGCTGAACATTGTTCATGTCCTTCTCAGTCATTAAAATTTTGCATACCAATAAAATTAATATATTTAATTAGATTCGAATGGATCGCAATCACCTCGAGCCAAACGACCTAAAATTGACAATCAATCGTCAGTTGCTACTGTGCGACAGTATATCACAATATGGGTATGTCAAAATCGTCAGCTTGACAAAGCCAATCCTATTAAGCTTGACTACGATACTTGCTTCTCTATACTACTCGAAAAAATTTATGAAATATTTACGCAATCAATAGATAAAACTGTTCTATTTCTGAAACATGACAATAGCACCTGGTTAGAAATTGATACAAAAAACAGTCATGCAAAACTGTATGAAGTTGGTTTTCAGAACAATGATACAATTAGTGTTGAGACAAATGCGCCAGCAACGAAAACAGCGAGTGTAGACGGTCATCTTAACGGTTTGTATCTAATTTACATATAAAAAAGTGATGTATCTCGTATATTTTTAGGTTTAAATGGTAATTATAGAGGAAAGATATGTCTTATTGCTAAATATGTTCCCACGAACACGGAGCTGCAAATTGAATGTGACAAAGACGATCTAATGTATACAGTGAAGGAGCAAATCTTCTCTCAGATTTTGCCAGAGGTTGATCATGAATTTTTACAATTATTTATTGATTCCAAATTAATTGACAAAATCCATGAAGATAGGACATTACGCTCATTAGATGTAACATCCACATCATCAATTATGGTTGACAAATGTCCAAAACAGAAAACAAAACATTCAAAACAACTAACCAAGAGCAATGGTCGCTGTGGATTGCGTAATCTAGGTAATACATGCTATATGAATAGTGCTCTTCAGTGTCTTAGTAATGTGGCACCATTAACGGACTATTTCCTTCAACATCAAGATATTAACGGTGATGTTGCTCAAGCATACCGTGACTTTATAAAAAATGTATGGAGTGACAAAACAATATTTGAACCTCGTCAAATTAAGAAAAGTATGAGTTATTATGTACCAGAATTTGCTGGTTTTGATCAACAAGATGCTCACGAATTTATAACTTTCCTTCTTAATCAGTTACACATTGATCTTAAACGGCAAGGTACAACAAGCATTATATCACAGCTATTTCATGGCCGTGTAAATAGTTTAACAACATGTCTTACGTGTGGTTATGTTCGATCGACATTTAATCTTATCACTTTCATTCCGGTCTCTTTAGACGAAAATAGAAAAAAGCGTCAATTTCTTATTACTTTTGAATCTGCTCAACTCATTACCTTATCCATTGAAATAGATGCAGGTGGCCTTGTGAAAAATCTAATTCAAGCTCTCATTAGTGAACTTCAGTTACAACATGATTATTCTACAAAAGGACTGTTCGAACGTGTGCAGGTAATATCACCACGTACCGGTCAAGAATTATCATTTGATACATCACTTAATGATATTCTTGATAGCAATTTAAAAGTTATAGTTCAAAAACAAGTATTAAGAAAATCACAATCGTATAACAATGTAGAACAAAGTTCATTACAGTTAATAGACTGTATTCGAGATTTTGTTGCACTTGAGTTGCCAGAAACGCTTTGGTTCTGCAAAAATAAATGTCAGCAAGCAACACATGTGGCGAAACAAATGAAACTTTCTATTTTACCACCTATACTTATCATACAACTACGACGATTCATCAATGAAAATGGGCGCAAGCGAAAACTGCAAACATTTGTTGACTTTCCAATAAATGAACTTGATCTAAATCAATTTGTTACCGATCAAGAATCGTCTACTTTATATGATCTTGTTGCTGTTGTCAACCATATAGGTACCACTCTCAACCGCGGTCATTATACAGCCTATGCTAGACAATTAACCAACCCTTCAGTCTGGTATAATTTCAACGATGAACTTGTTTCACCTATGAAAGAGAGTGACGTCGTTTCCCAAGACGCTTACTTGCTTGTCTATACCAAGCGCGAACTTTATTAAGTTTTTTGTTGATATATTATTATTCCTAAATAAATAAACATTGAAGCTTTTTTATTGTCATATATTTTGTCTATTTCTTCATTATTTACTGAGACATCCACTACTTAGTACTGATTTGAATACACAAGTAGAGAGACCATGACTGATACTGAAAAATTTATCATCGACATTTCTCAATATTCGTTTTGACATTCACATCTAATTTTCGACAGTTTTAGATACCATTAGACGACTTCTGAACTGAAATGTCTCATTATTACAAGGCACCCAATTTTCGTCGTTAGCGAACAAGATTATTCTTATAAACTTATTTTGAATCCTCATATCAATATAACCACTCTCTTATGTAATGAGAATCTACAACAATCATTTAGCCGTAACATGTCTTCTCTTAGTTCTATGTTACGTTTAGTTGTAAGATAGCTATTATTTATTTTTTTTAATAATAAAATAAAATAAAAATTTATGTCCGTCCAAGTCTTGGAAACATCTCATATGATTGTGCAGTAGGTTTGACGCACCGCTGTGTGTGATCCGAGTGGTAAATACGTTTGCAGTCTGCTTGCGTTTGAAGGCAAAAGAAACAGAAATCGTGGTTACACACAATGCATGTGTGATATTTGCATCGCTCACCATAAGCACCTTGATTATAACAATTCGGACAGCAGCGACGATCTGGTATTAGAAAATCTCTACTGTATGCATATCGAACCAATTGAAAACCAATGCGTGTTTCATAATCGCAATTGCCGCTTAAACAAGTATATTTAACCTGATTTTGCATGGTTTCATCATTCCAGTTTTTATTGCAGAAAAAACAGAAATCTCGAGAACATTGCTTACATCTCTGTTTTGGATACATCGTTTCATTGATAGTAAGAGCACCACATGTGCAAATTTGACAATCAATATTTGTCAATAATGTCTTCAACTCTTCGAATGATTGTAATGATTTGATAAATTCTCGAGTAACAAATACATTCTTGTTGGGAATCACAGCATGGCAGATGACACACATAAGTTTAAGATTTTTACTTTTAAAATATTCCATCAAACATTGGTCGCATAACATGCCGTGACATATACGTAAACATGGTTTGTTGTCCATGCAAATAGAACACTGATAATTTGTCTTCTTTATTTTAGACAATTCATTTGGTAAATCACCGACAATAATATCAATCAATGTCGATGTATCAAGATAACCACCACCTCGAAGACGATCAAGTACAAAAATGGTTTTATCATCTTCAATAGTTTGCTTTTGTGTGTTGAATATATTTTCATCAGTCACATTAAGTTGTGTGCCATCCAGTATAAAACGATAACCATCCAATGAACCCAGTTGATCGGTTAGAACTTTTATGAATTCTTTATAATCAAAATTATCATGGAGCATTACAGTATACGATCTGCCTGCATTATTTTGCAATGTAATATTCAGCATTATACTATATATATATACTTCAATAAGATAAAGAACGTTAATAATTAGATATTATGATTAGTTAAAGTTCACTTTACCTTGGTTTATTAAAGATTCTGTTGTAAAGAATTTATTTTGTGCTTATCGCGAATGAAAGCAGAACCATTTTATAGACTCACACAGGGAAAAATCTAAATTGATTTGTGGAAAAAAAAATATAAGTACGCCATTTATTTTACCACTTTCTTCCGACATAAAAAAGAAAAAAACATGAATCAAAAATGCGCCAGACGCTCTGAAGTAATAACATAGCAACTCTTAACAAACAAAGAATATACTTGAAGGAGAAAAGCAGATTGGAGAGATCGACAATAATCGTTTGTTATGACCTTGAACCGCTATACAAAGTGGGAAAAAACCCAAATATACATTTTTCTTGATTTTACACTTGTGAAATGTGACTAAATAGCATAAACACTTAAATTTAACTCTATTCAGGATTAAAACATTCCCTTATATACACTTTCGTCATTGAATTATGATGTTAAATACGCTTAATTCGTTTATTTCATTCTCTGCATCAATCAATCTAATAAAGAATGAAAAACTCTGAAACATATGCAAAGCTCGAACAAAATTAAATTAAGAAAAAACGCACATTTCATAATTCTGATGTTATGTGAATTACATTGCATGTTTTTTGGACTTTTAATATTAATAACAACATGTCGTAGATTGGAAGAAATAGTAAACCTGAATACATTTTTAATCATTGCTTGCCAGTTTGGCACCTTTACAGTCATTTATCTTTTCTGTATTCTCATATGATTGTTCTCTAAATTAATGTATATGTGTCAGACAAAATTAAATATAATATCAATATTTGATTCGAATAAGATGAAAAAAAATTTTCATTTGATAATTATTAATCAACATTGAAGTTAATCATTAGCGATGAATCAGAAGAAAATAATTTTGGATTTTAAAATATAAAAAGACATTGAATAATAACTATTGAGTATGAAATCAATCAGTATAATTAGGATATATTGATGTGATAAAAAAAAATGATACAGTTCGCTGACATTTTTTATTGAAATCTAACCAAATTTAAGAAATTGTAGAGTGCACGAGTGTACTTGTTGAAATTTAATTCAGTTCAAGAACCTAAAGCTTTTGTCTGAATAAAACAAAAAAGGAATGAAGAGCTTTTAAGATTATGATTGTGTTTATTCTAAATTATAGATTCATAGTTTCGATTATTTGATCAAAACACATCTATCTTTACGAATATCAGTTGAAATTGAAATAGGAATTTTTGATTTTGTAAGAAAAAAATATTTTCAAGAAAGAAATGCGAAAAATGATCTATTTTTATTCATAGTTTGAAATTGGAGTTATAGTTTATTTAGTAACGAAGATTATTAACTCTTTGTGAAAATGAGTAAGTGATTCTTGTGAGCATGAAAATAGAGGAACATGGGAATGTTAAATGACTGGCTAAATTTTAATGATGGACAAAATAATTCTTTTTTTTTAAATAAAAATATTTCAATCAGGTCGAAAATGGGAACGAATTTGTACAATTATTTTCAATCTATTCTAAATTAAGTTTAATAACTTAGCGTTTATAATTTGTGTAGAGCAGAAGGCTGAAAAGAGGAGGAGAAATCATACAATTTTTTTATTCTATTTTAGAAATATCTTTTCCAACTCAATCTTCATTACTTTTCTTGAGCAGGTAGTTGTAAAAAAGAATGAAAATTCTAGATTTATTCTTAGTCTGTTTCAGATTAGCTTTTATTATAACTGAATCTTTATAAATTATTCAGAGCAAGTGGTTAGAGGACAAACAGAGATTGTAAATTATTTTCAAACCATATTATACCATCTTTCATAACTGCTTCTCTATGTTATATCTAGAACAAGGAGTTGAAAAAGCAGGATCAATTGTACAAGTATTCACAATCTTTTATCAATTAGCTCTTACTATCAAGTCTTAGTGAAAAATTGTCTATTATTTGAACGTAACGAAAAATATATGTACATTGAGATGGCTTGTTTATTATGTATAGCAAAACTTTATTTTGTGAATTTATGATCAAATAAATTCTTTCAAATTATTATTGAGTTGTTTTCATAGTAAAAACGTTTTTTTCAATATTTCGCAAATTTCAAAGTTAAATGAATTTTCATGTCAACTCTAAGTTTTGCATGTGACATATACTAATCCTGCTTAAAACTTCTTGTGTAAAAGTTGTGTCTGTTGGAGAAATTGATTGCATCGCATGTCACAAAATAACAGAATCTATTTGAGATGATACAAAGATATATGTTTGTAGAGAATTTCAAAAGGAATATTTTTCTATACAAACTTTTTCTTTCGAACTGAATTAATAATGAAATAGACACAAAATACTGAGAGGCCCATCCATTATGAGCCACCCGTCAGTTATATAAGTATTCACCTATGTACGTATCTTTATATAGATGTGATCTATATATTGATCTATCTATATGTTTACTTATCTATCCATCTACTTGGTTGGCAATTATAGACACGGCAATGTTAGTTTTAATGGTTGTATCATAAAGATATACTTATGCTAGTGTGAAAATTTATATATGATAGAAACATATGGATTCGTCGAATTTTATGGTGGAAAAAAGTTTTTTTTCGTTTTTCTAAACTAACAGGGAAGTCTTGGTTAATTATCACTTTTATAATAAATGACATAAATCAATGCATTTTTATTTTGTTCCATCATTCATTTTCGAAATGATGATAAACTTCTGAAAGTCCATTTATGCTATAAGACGAATTGGACATCTCATGATTTTACTTATGTCAGTCTGTGCACAAAAGTATGCGCACCAATAGTACGCAGGATAGCATGGTTAATAATAGATTGAACAATATTCAATCTCTCTGCAAATTGTTCCGTTTTTATCAGCATTTTATGTTCTTCTTTAATGGCATAAAAATGTTTTGTATTAATCGTTGCCGTAGAATAAAAAGAAGATTAGTATTTTGATCATAGCTCTTTCCGGTTTCACTCGATCAAGTTATCTTTTTCAAAAAGATTCCCTATGAAATTCTCCACAAAATCCTACATTTGGCTTTTCATTTCTAATACAATGAACTTTTCGCGCATGAAAAGTAAAGACTTATAAAAAGGTGTACTTTTCCAAGTGAATACTTGGACTGGTTGTTTGTATCGTTTATTTAAAACGGTGGTGATTATTTACATTAAATAAAACTATAGAGAATTTTAGAGATATTCCTGGAGCATCTTTTAAGAAAAAACTTAACTCGATTTGTGATCACTCAAAAAGTTATAATCAAAATACTATCGGTCATTTATTCTACCGCACCTGTTAGTTTGTATTGAGTTTGATTGAAATCTGTCAAACATTTGTCAAAGAAATTGTGTTGTGAAAAATAATGCAATGTCGGTTGGCCTGTCGAAACGCAAATAGCATGGCACAACTGACATTTGTGTGAAACGAGACGTTGTCAAAGATTTGACAATTTACTGGACACTATCTAGCTTCACAAAGACTCAAAATACGACCATTTTCTAGATTGATGTGTTATTAAATATAAGAAATGTCAATGAAGTTCCATAGACAAATACGAACGTTTCCGACGAACTCACACTTGAACCTGAGCTCGAATCGAATATAAAGATAGGATTCTTATATGAATTATATTTGAATCATCTCAGACTATATGAAGACTATCTATAAGCTTCTATAGAATATGTGACAATAGTGGCGATATATTTCCACAATTGTTGCAATAATTTGTCACAGTTATTTGCAATCATTTTGAAAAGATTGATTTAATTATTATCAACGAAGTTTCTACAAATTGTGGGTAGTGTATAAGAGCTAGAATAGAGCTGCATAACATCTCGAGAAAGACGGATCTCGAAAAAATGTCGATAGTATCTCGTAAGTCAGCTCGAACTTTGAAGTTTACGTATGAAGCTCACTTCACTTTACCTGCATGAGGGTGATATAAGAGAATAATGCAACTGGATGATGCAAAAACATCGTGTACTGGTATAAATAGAAGTGAATAGAGACAAGAGCGATCATTCATTCGCCAGTGATACTCCCAAGAAGCACGCAAACACAAAGTAATTGCAGTTTCCTTTTCTATTTTCTATTCGATGTCTCTCGCTTTATTCGAATGATCATTTGATAATGCTTCACCGAGCATGAATTATTTCCTTGCGATCATTTGAATAGAGCGAAAAGCACCATTCCTACTCTCAGCTCTTAACTGCTTAGGCATAATCGTTGCGAAGTCAGTGTAACTTTATTGAAAGGACCTTATATACTTCCAACCAGAAAACCTAACTAGTGGGAATGGCAACACGACGCAAGTTGATTGAGCCCATATGATATTCTTGCATACGCTTGTGATCTTGGTTTGTTCTTGTACGATCAGACGGCTGTCGTTCCCACCACCAGAGACGGTTCTCTGGTTTCGCACGCACGCGAATATCTCATATATTTATTGAGTGATCGAGAATATTCCCTTGTTTTTTATTCAACACAAATCATTTTTAATCACACAAACAAGTAAACGTCATTAATTTATCATCTATTCAATTTGAAATCGTTGTACTCGATTGTGTTTAGAATCAGCAACATAGAGATTACCATATCGATCAAATGACAATCCCACAGGCCATAATAGTTGATTTGCTTGTGTTCCTTGACTATGTCCACCAACAATAACATTTCCTTGTTGTGTTCCTTTAGGCCAACGTACAATTCGATGCTGTCCTCCATCAGCCACATAAATAGCGCTCAGTTGATCAACTACAACTCCGTAAGGATAATGCAATGATGTCAGACTATTTCCTTGTCTTTGACCACCAGCGACAACAATACCTTCTTTTGCACCTTCTATCCATTTCATCACACGATAATTCAACAAATCAGACACAAATATTGAATGTTCTTTATCAACGAATATGTATGCAGGATGATTGAACTGATCAAGACGATTTCCTTGTCCATTTCCACCTGCTACTATTATTCCTTGAGATTCACCCATTCGATATCGTCGTACTTCATGCTTGTCTTTATCGGTGACATAGAGAAATCCATTTTCATCCATTGTCAAACTCAAGCAAGCAACACTTGAGATGATTGTTTCTCCACTTGTTCCCTTTTGACGAGGCCAGCGAACAACTCTTCTGTTACCGCTATCACAAATAATCAGACTATCTCTCTCTTTATCCACAATTACATCCGTTGGACTGTTCAATTGATGAGCACCATTTCCTTGTCCATGTCCACCAGCCATCACTTGTCCATTTATCTCACCTGATTTCCATGCTACAATACGTTGATTTCCTTGATCAGCAACATAAACTGTTTGATCATCATCCACATATAAACCGTGTGGATAATTGAGTTGATTGATTCCATTGCCTTCTCCATTTCCTCCTGCCACAGTGTGACCATTCTGTATCCATTTTGCATTCGGATCAATGTCAATGGCAGGTGCTCGTAATGATACTTAAAATAGAGACAAATAAGTATTATAATAAGAAAGAAACAGAAGACATCAAGAATAGAGAGGGAATAAGGTTTCAAAAGTGGATGATTTTGCCTAGAAGATGAGACATGTGGTTGAAGTCTATAGAATCGGTGGAATACATATTGGTCTAACTGAAATTCTTTGAATTTGAAAGTGAGAAAGAATGATGATTAACAATTGAAATTGACAACCGTTATTTTACTTTCTTTTCTTTTTACTCTGTCGAAATAATTTACCATCACTGTTTTTGAGAAACACATTTTGCGCAGATTTATTTCTGTTCTTTGTACTACTCTCGGAAGCTATTCATCCTTTAAAGCCATAGGAATGTCAATCTTGATATTCTCTTTCCCTTTCTCTCATTCGATGATTTCACTATTTTTGACATTTTCTTCTAATCGAATTTTCAAAAATCCGCATGGTCAATGAGTGAGAAACAACAGAGAGAGTGATAGTTAGTGTGTGTATTCAATGGAAATCGTATTCCCTTCGCCTCAAATTCCGAAAAAAAAGCATGTTTTTTTAGTTATCATTCTCCTTTTTTGTTATGAGCTCCTATTAATTAGAAGAAAAAATGAAATCAACATTTTTGCAACCTTTGAATACGCATACTATTAGTTCCTCGATACAGTTATGTAATGATTGATGATACCTTCCTTACGGCTCGAGCAAAAGTGCTGATTTTTTTATCAATGATAAAGGCACGTTCAAGCTTGTACATGCATCTATCATTGGTAAAAAAAGCAGCTTCTTTGCTCGAGCCATAAGGAAAATACTTAATTTTTAGTTCATTCCGTTAGTTATTGGCTATCCTGTATATATTTCTTTTCTGCTATATACAGTATGTTCTTGAGGATGAAGGTCACATTAAATATTGATTGCAGTGAATATTTTAAAAAGATTCCAAAATTAAGAACTATTTTCATCAATCTAATTATAGTCAAATTTAAAGAATATAATGAAATTTTGAAAAAATCACCTAAAAGTCATATTCCCACAAAAGTGGGATCTTTTTAGGCTAGTTTCCATTACTCTCTTTTTAGTTGTGTTCCATTAACTCTCTCAAGTACACGCACTTTTCCTCAATTAACTGCTGCATTAGTTATCAAATCACTCCTCTTTTGTATGTAATAAAACTTAGCAGCGGATTCAAATATTTCTTCCTAACTTTCACTCCAAGGCTTGTGCTATGATTCTAGTTGGTTATGTTATATACAGACTTTAATTCTGTGTGTAGTACAATCAACTAGAAACTCAACACAAGTATAGGAATGAATTTTATGAAGAAATACTCGAATCTACTGCTAAGTTTTATTGGGTGTTTAAAATTAGCATTTAGCGAGGTTAAGACGTATTAATGTAAAGCTTACCCCACTGCTTAGTAGTGGTTGTGTCTATTTCTGTGGCAGGGTTTTCAGTTGTATCAACCTCGGTAGCAGAGTTTGCAGTTGTATTAGCCTCGGCGGCAGGGTGTTCAGTTGTATCAACCTCGATAGCAGAGTTTGCAGTTGTATTAGCCTCGGCAGCAGGGTTTGCAGTTGTATTGGCCTCGGCGGCAGGGTTTGCAGTTGAATCAACCTCGGCAGCAAAGTTTGCAGTTGTATTAGCCTCGGCAGCAGGGTGTTCAGTTGTATCAACCTCAGCAGCAAAGTTTGCAGTTGTATTAGCCTCGGTAGCAGGGTTTGTAGTTGTATCTGTAGAAGTGGTTGCAGTTGTGATTGTAGATGTAGCTATAGTAGTGGCTGTAGTTATAGCTATAGTTGTGGTTGAAGTTGTGATGTTCGTCACTATTCATCAACATAAAAAATTTATGCAAATAAAACAGATAGTATTGATCTAGGATAGAATGAGATATAGAACTCGGTGAATCGAAGCCATAAGTGAAGCCTAAGCAGAATTGTAAAATTGAGCAACATCATCAATCAGCCTGAAAAGCGAATTTTGTATACCAAAACTATTTTGTTATGAAATAGCTCTCTTTATGCTTAAAAACTCACGTATAGTGTTTGGTACAAACGACTACTACGTCCTCATACTTTGTGCAGTAGAACTGCAACGGACTCTGCATTTCAAACTATTGAATATCGACTATGAAACAAGAAGAAACCTATTATCCGATAAATACAATTCATTTTGTCTACATCTCACTTCATCTAGTTTTCCCAAGAGTTGACAGTTCTTCTTCATCGTTCGTACACTGACACTAATTACATATGTGAGTGATATGTGGACGGTGAAGAAAACACCTTTTCAAAACCCTTCAAAAAGCAGTTGAAACTCAAGATCACTGCGTATTCTTTTACTTGTGATTGATGGACATATTCGTCGATCAACCATCGACACTGGATAACAAACAGGATGTAAATAGCATCGAGGATGCTGAACACAGATGTGATCAGGCTCTTGACATACATTATTTGGATATTCACACGAAACTAGTTTAATACAAGGTGCCCAAAGAAAGGCACAAATGCCAGTATCATCACTGGCACCTATCATATGAAAACAACCGCAGGCACTATTTGTAGAGCATCGATCATATTGTGTCATATCATAACATATTTGAGATTTCACTTCAACTATAAACGAGACAAATTAATAGCTGAAAATGTAGAATGGAACGGAAATCAAACCTGTAAGGCTAAAATAAAAAAAACAGATATTAGAAGAATAAAAAATAAAAATCAATCGAATTTACTTGAGGAGAACGAAAGCGAAATAGCAGATTACACTACTGATCATAGTTGCTATTGAAATGGCGCATTATCCTGAAGGTATTTCTTGTTTTTATTTTTGAGACACAGGTGGTATTTGAAACCATATTCCTTTCAAGTCGAAAAAACACTCATTCTAATGCTTCGATAAATGGAAACTTAATATGAGTCCTATTACTTTTAACGTACTTATTCTATTCTATGAAAAATATCATTTTCGCGGAATCAAAGAAACGACTCGACATGTTGTGCACGCTCAACTCCACATTTTTCATTGTAGTTAGCCTTGCTTCTTGAATCACGCATGTGACAATAAACGAAAGATACAATTATAATGTTCTCAATAACAAATACTTCGAGTATTTCAATCCGTTTTTTTTATTGTAGTTTCGCTATTTTAGTCGGTAAATTAGAGTACAATATGATATTGTGAATACGTTTGTAGGTATTTTTGCCACTATTGCTTAATACTCCTAAGTGTTTTTCAACGTCACCACTTGTATCCTCAGCATAATTGCCAATAGAATTTAAAAACAAAATGTGGTTGTACATTTTCGTTGTATAGGCATACTATTTCATAGTGTGACAGGTCTATTTACAAAATAGTGAGAGTTGGTACAACAAACATAAAAACGTTAATATAAGAATATTTTCAAATATAAAATCATCAGAACATTAATTATTTGAATTCTCTTTTTTTTATCCTGACGCATGTCATCATGATCATAACAGAACCATAAAGAATCAATATTTATATCTAAGAGTTCCTCAAAAAAAATTCGAAATTGAGATAAATGCATAGGAAGATATTCCAAACTTGGCCCTTCCAGAAACAGCATGATTTTTTTTATTTAATATCTCATTTTTGACCAAAATTTTTTAATGATTTCTGTTGCAAAATATGCTCTTTTCAGATATAATACAAAATCTTTTCTGTTTATTCTCAGTTGACATTTTTCAAACGCGCATCTGAAAGTTATTGGTGCAGGCTTGCCCAATGTATTTATATATATTTTTTTTGCTTGAAAGAATACGTGAAGATGTAGGGCATGACATTTTCAGCAGGTACTGGGATCTATTTTTTTGGGATTTATTCAGATTTTTTAATAAATCCCACATAATTCCTATTGAAGGTGAGGGTGAGGGTGAGTGCGGGGGATGAAGGCAATAGTGCGGGTGTGCTGAAATACTAATACAGCTATATAGTCTCAATATTTCCTTAGTAAATAAATAGATTCCAATAAATCCCGCAAGAGAAAGAAATTCCAAAATAATAAGTTGCGGTATGTCCTCTTAAATACACACTCATTAGAGATCTGTATTATGATATTCAATACAAAAGAGAAACAATCGATATTAATTGAACGTTTTTCAAGATGGTTTTGGAACATAATTCAAACCAGACTTTAATAGAGTGAAAGTTAGGTCGTATTGATATGATGAACTCTTTGTTCATTACAGACTAAATCGAATCATTGAAAAGTGACTTAATTTCTAGGGGTATTCCATAGATAAAGTTAAATTTGATTCATCATTTTTATTAAAAATAAAAAAACGATTAATTGTCTTCATACATGAAAGTAACATTCAATACTGAATAATAAAAACAAGACGAATACTATATCATAGTATTGAATAGTTAGTCAATTAGATAAAATATAGATTAAAGCAAGATAATAAAAAGCAACTTGTTTAAGTGGCAAAAAAAAGAGTCAATAAACTTGCGATCATTACAGTTACCAACGGTTTTTGAAAGTTAACACCACTACAAAATGAGGAAACCATACTGGCGCTTCCACAAGCAGCACTATACGTCCTTCTACAATAGTTAACATCACACCTTGAGCAAATAACATTAGTAGTTCCCACAGCGGAAGATGAACATGTGCAAGTACAAGTACCACAATCAATTGGTACAATGAATGTTCCGAAGAAAACTGTTAATATCATTAATATTAAGAATTTGTTCATCTTAATATAAATTCATTGATAAATGTTATTTAGAAATAAATTAATAATTATATTACCTCTTCACTGTCGACTTGTAAATTGTACGAAAATTAAAATATTAATCTTAAAAATGCAGTATATTTTTTATTGAAGCTGTTTTTATTCACATATAAATCTATGTTGGATTGTTTTGTATATAATTTCTCTATTGATATTTCTTTGGTTGCTTTCAACAGAGATAGAACTTTTTTTTTCTTTTAAATATTTGAATTTTCTTCACATTAACATAATATTTATTTTATTCTTTATTCATTTGATCCATTGCATATTTGTAAAACTCAAATCATTATTAGGTTTTATGAACATGAGATCTATTATTACATATTTACTCGGTATACATTCTCGCGAGATATAATGCTTTGAAAGAACAAGAGAAATAATTTTTAATTGTTGGAAATATATTTCACAAAAATAAAATATAAATGTATTGAATTTTATTATTTGAAACAAAGGAATTAGCTTAATTCTAGTTTACTTGAGTATTTCCTTGTTTAGATCTTTTCGAAAGGTGTTCAAATTTTTGTAAATTTATAGTTAAATTTATATATCCTGAAAATTTTATTATCATACTTAATCAAGAATCATATAAAAAATAAAATCACTTGCATATTAGATTCACAGTAATTATTGTAAAACGATAGTTTAATGAAATGCACAATGAATCATCATTATATTAGATAGATTTTTTTTCTAAAAAAAAAAAAAAAGAAACATTATTAAAAGTAAAACTTATTATTTCCTGAGAGGCGGAAAAGGCCAATCAGTTGTTATTACTGTTATTTTGCACTTAAATATAAAATTCAAATGATAATAATAGTAAACGAGAGAGAAAGATAGTTATTTTGAAAGACTTGCTTGTCGTACGCCTTTGCATTTCTTTAAAATAAACAGTATACTTTGAAAGCAAAAAAAAAGTTCTCATTTTTTCAATTATCTTCATTGTATAGTTTTATTTATTAATCCCTTCTAACTCTTATTATGACCAATATTTTTTCTCAATTCATTATTCTTTTTTATTTCTTAAATCTATCAGAATCACAAAGTATTTCAATTGGTTGGCAATCATCAACAGTCTTATCAACTAATGGTTATGAATTTGCACCTATTGATGAACAAGCACTTTTTTTGTTAGAGAGTAATATTGATTCAATAACTTCTTGTGCTCAATTATGTCATTCAATGTCACGTTGTCGAATATTTGATTATAATGATCAATCTCATCGTTGTCGTATTTTCGAAGGTGATATAATTACAATGGGATCTATTATTATTTCTTCATCATCTCATTCATATGTTGGAATAATTGAACTAAATTCTGAACATTTTATTAATCAAGGACGTTCTTGTTCATATTGTGAAAATAGTCGATATCTTATTTGTATAAATTCTACTTGTCAATGTCAATCAAATACATATTTTAATGGATTAATGTGTCAAAGTAAAAAATTACTTGGAACGAAATGTAACAATGCAACAGAATGTCGTTTAGATCGAAATTATACATGTTTATCACGCAAACAATGTGGTCGTAAGTATTACTATTCATTCATTTGCAGATATGAATTATATTTTAATGATTCTATACAATTAAATAAGTTTTCTTGTGAGAATCAATTGTCTAATATGGAATTGTAAGTTTCGTTATTCATACGACTTGAAAAAAACGAGTTAATCAGTTGTTATAATATAATTAGTATAATTAAAATAGAAGATGAATATTTTATTGATATTTTTATTTTTTTTTTGAAGCTACATCTCTACAAAGTGGTACTACTGTCGCTGGTTTTGGTAATGGAACAGCAGGAAGCAGTCTTATTGCTCTCAACAGCCCGTGGGGAATAGCAATTGGTATTGATGGATCACTTTATGTAAGTGATTATGGTAATAATAGAGTGATCAAATTACAAGAAGGATCTCTAATGGGAACAATTACTATTGGTACAGGAATAGCAGGTAATGGCGCTGATCAAATCAATTTGCCATTAGAATTATATGTTGATTCATCATCGAATATTTATGTTGTTGATAATGATAATTATCGAGTAATGTTATGGCGTAAAAATGCAACAATGGGAACTATGGTAGCAGGTACTGGTACACAAGGAAGTACTGCGAATCGTTTTCGAGAACCAACTGGTTTATCTGTTGACTCGATAGGAAATGTATATGTAAGTGATTTTACTACTCATCGAGTCATGAAATGGGCTCCAAATGCTACTTCTGGTATAATGGTAGCTGGTACAGGTATTCTCGGTAATACAAGTCAACAACTCTATCAACCTGCTGGTCTTTATTATGATGAAGTTAATTCTTATCTTTACATTGCTGATGTTTCTAATCATCGAATTCAACGTTATTATTTAGGCGGATCAACGAATATTACTACTGTTGCCGGTGGAAATGGACTGGGAACAGGAAATCATCAATTAAATACTCCCTATGCTGTATGTGTTTCGAAGAAAACTGGTGATATCTATATTGCCGATACATATAATTATCGAATACAACGTTGGAGTCCGGGAGCAACAAGTGGTGTGACAATTGCTGGTTCTGGTGCAAGTGGTTCCGGTGCGACATTGTTAAATGCGCCATATGACGTTGCTCTCAATTATAATGAAACCTATTTGTATGTCAGTGATCGTAATAATCATAGAGTGCAACGTTTCAAACTCATTTAACATTGCAACAAGATTTACATAAAACAAAAAAACAAGTTTTTTGAAGATTATTATATATCTATCTATTCACTACATTATATCTCATGATATTATAGAAAAAAAACAGAATTTTCAGATTTAAGGCTTGAAAATCGTAAAAAAGCCAGTTATTTATTTTATTCTTGTATTTTTCATTCTTAAATTCATCTGTATCTGTAACTCATTCTATTATCTGCACTATTTTCAACTATGATTCTTTTTTAATATTGTACCTTCTGTTTATATTCCTATCACAATTTATGCTTGAAAGTTCTCTCATCATTATGTCAACGAAAAGAAAACAGTGACAAAGCTATTAGATAAAAAAAATATATTTCAACTAACACTCAAAGTCAAACATTGGCACATCTTGAGGATGAGGGTGGTCATCTAAGAAGAATTGATAAATATTCTCAATAGAACACTGATCTTTAATAATTCATCAATCCCATGTAAACATGAAACGCAAAATCGATGCGTTGAAACGCGATTTCACAATGAAATGCGTTCATACGCGATGAAAAACTATTCTACGATGCATCCAAACGCATTTTCAATATGAAACGCGTTGAGATGCGGTTAGAAAATATTTCCCTAGGCGTCTGGACGCAGCTTTTCCATAAAACGTGTTTAAACGCATCTTGTTTACTAATTGCGTTTAAACGCATTTCAAATGTTTTTCAAGCACGTTGGAACGCACTCAACTTTTTGAGCGCGTTTTTACGCGTTTAATTCTTGTGTATCGGATACAATTTTATTCAAAAATTATTCCTCTAGAATAATTAACTACGTGATTGGAATCATCCATTCACATATATTTTATTCATCTAAACTTCATCAAACTTCTTAATAAAGAATGTTGAGATGATTTTAGGATAGACAAAAGTTCAATTAAACATACAGCAAATAACCCATATTTTTCTAGTTTCTATAAATAATAATAAAACAATATTGTAATAGTTTTCAGCTATCCATAAGCCTTTCAGCAAACTATACTAAATACCACTCTTTAAATAATATTAATAACTTTTCATCATACAATTCTACTAAACAGATTTTGTGAATAGTTATTTATCCATTAACTCCTTCGATAAGATGATTTATTTATTAAATCCTTCGTTAAAACGATTTATTCATTGGATCCTTTGATAAAATTATTTATCATGTGATCGATAAAATTAAAAATAAATCTCAATATTATTTGCGTGTAGTCGACAACAAAAAAAGATATTATTTTATTAAAAAATAATGAAACTATTTAAAAAGATAAATGAAAAATTATATTATGTGTTAAATATCTTAACTTCGAAAAAAGTACATCTTATTGAAATAAAGTATTTAACCTATAAAATTTGCATTCAAATATATTTTATTTTAAATGAGAAAAGATTTCAATCTAGTATAGCTTAGTGGTGTATATGAACGACTTCTGATCACTGGTTCATCTGTTCAAATCCGATCGTCATCGCTTAAGGTAAAATTCAATCTATTTGCCAGGATAGACTAAGTCAGTCGAAAAAATACTGATGATGGTGACTCAGTTCGAATCTGAGATAGATTCGAATTTATTTTTCAAAATTTTTAGATTTTTTTGAAACGCGTTCAAACGCTTCGAATGTTTCACTGGAGACGCGTTTTTTACTAAAAATGCGTTTGAACGCATGTCAAACTATGAACGCGTTCAGATGCGTTTCTAAAATAAATTGCGTCTAAACCCTTCGTTTGTTTCACTGGGGACGCGTTTAGACGTGTTCGCTCTTACCGTTTCAGACGCGTTTTGAGGCAAAAAATATTTACATGGGATCATTATGATTCATCCCATTGTTATTGCGTATGCATGACATTTCGTTGATAATTCTGCGTCAAATAATGCGTTCTTGCACCACTATGACTAAAACGTGGGAGTAAAAAGAGTATAACTTGTCGTATATATGTTATTTTGTATTCTGTTCTGTTTGTCATATAATAGTCACGAGTTATTGTGAATAAAAGTAAGATAACATTTTTATCAATTACACAAGTTAGAAACGAAATACAGTGCATTATTTGTTTCGTGTTGTGGACACTGAAAAATAAGTAAGTTAAAGGAATATTATATTTAAATAAATTAATATTTATGTTTGTTCTCTAGAATATATTCCATGTCAGACAAGTTTGATACTGATACTATATTTGACCAAGCTAAATCACGTGCTCGTGTACAACGTCACAATACACGCATTGCTTTTACGCGTCACCGACGGGAGAAACATCCTGAAGCACGACACTGGCGTAAATGGGCATATACAAATCATGGTTTTCCGCGCAGATGTTTAAGCTGTGGATGTTGTCCGAAAAAGTATGCCGATCGACGAAAGCATGGAAACCATGTATGTAATGGGTATATGGGAGATATATGTCCTGCAACACACGGACTTAGAGCGATGAAGAGGTTACAAGGTGCTTTCGAAGTAGCAGAATGGCGAAAGGTTGATTATAATGAAGAAAACTTTTTGAATAGGAAATTATTGTAATTTCAGTTGTAAATATATTTTTCAATGTATAGAATACACTCATTTTGTCTACAATTTTTAATTACAAATAGAAATTTACTACTCAAAATGAAAAGTTTGCATGATAATCTTGTTAAAGACAATTATTTAAGAATTATTGCATTTAAGTTATGATTTAAATTATTAAAGTGTGTACAATCGAACATTTCTGATTTTATTTATTGCCACATATGCGGCAATGTTCGTCGTAAATCGATTCTGTCGAGAACAGATCCATGAATTGAGTTCAACCTTTGCTTGAATATTTATAGTTTGTAAACCTGCCATCAAAAAAAAATTTAAGTGAAACAGTTGTTATCTTCATTTTCTGCAGATATCCGTTAGCAGAGAGAAGATGCCTATTTTGGCCATCTTTGTCATCTTACATCTATCGATCACTATACAGCAGAGCTTTAAAATTTTTTTCATACGTTTGTATCGTTGGATTTATCTTAGTTTCAAACTTGGCTACGGGGTTATACACAAGAGAATGCTTTGATTTTTAGCAAGTTCCAAACCTATCGACCCCTTAGTTGTTATCATTAATAACGCCCCTAAGCTGCATCATTCATTAAAATCAGTTTTGTATTAAGTCAATCTTGTATTGAATGTGCTAATAAGACCTGAATTCAATTTTACTGTTTTGATATCATCTATATATATAAAGAAGAATGTTTGTCTGTCTGAGGGTGAGATGTGAGGGTGGATGAGGGATGAGGGTGAAATGTCACCCAGATAATGCTGTATCAGCTAACATTATCAAACTTTTCACGCTGTTTTCCTGGGTCCAGAGATAGTTTTGGAGAGTACTGTGATCATTAATAGGAGACGTGGAGGGTGTCTGGGTGAAATGTCATGCAAGCCATATCGCAATGAAATTTGCATAAATTTTCCGGAAATTTAGCGAATTTATTATGATTCTATGTTTAATCATATCGTATCGAGAATCCTCTGGTCTAAATGTGAAAACCGAAGATTTCTAATCCATATATATCAAGAAGAATGTCTATTGATTTACCTATTTGTCTGTTCGCTATTCAGTTGGACACGGTACGGACAAATGTAATGAAATGTACAACAGAATACCCTTTGAACTAAAGGAAAGTCATAGGGTAGTTTTCGATCCAAAATTTTCACCTGAGAGGGTGTTTGCCCCCTTCTATTGTTACATTTACTACATTAAATGTCTTTTCCAGGGAATTTATGCATATGATTGTTTCCTCAATAATTCAAGAACGAAAATTTATAAAAACCTACGCTTTTTACCATTGCGCACAGAATATTTTAGGATACTCGAAAAAGACTGACAGAATGTGTAAAATGAAGAACAACTATATGAATGAAAATATTCATCGAATGAGGAAGGCAATAAGTGAGATAAATTTTCATTTGTCATAACTCATAATCTATAAATAAAGAGAAGAAATTGTGTCTTTTTTTCTGTTTTTTATACATTCAGACACCGCAGGAGCTAGCGGTGCCAAGCTTTTCATAACATACTCTTAGGTCCCGAGGAGGATCGAGAGGGTGTAAGGATAACTGGCGGGAGGATTGGAGTGAAATTTCATACAAGTTATGATAAATTCCAATTTTTCCAAATCTTTCAAAAATTTCGGAATATTTATTGCCATTGTTAGAATATTCATCTTTTCGTGCTACTTTTTTCTGCATTGCGTGTTAGTATTAAGTTTTGCAATAGTCATGAGTTAAGTGAAAGACACTCACATCCCACACTATTTGCTGAATTATCCGATTTTAGAATGAACGTAAGTGTATGCACGGCGAGACATGCAGTAATAATAGATGAAAAGGTCACAAGCAAGCCCTCTATATGTCTTATGTCGTTTTCTGACATGCTAAGTTTTCAGCATGGAGATTTCCCGAGCAACGCCGGGTACTACCACTAGTCTGAAATATTCTTCATTTTTCAATATACAATCACAAAGAAAATAGCCATAATCTATAGGATTAGATTGCTTAGAAAATAATTAAATAATAATCTGTTATGTCGATCATGTTAAAAAACCAATAAGTTAATATGACTAGACATAATCAGATTAAGTTACAGGCTTCATTGTCAAACTAACAAATTTAAAATATTATATGCTCATAATGTATCTAGAACAAGTTACTTAAATTTCAAAATATATCGAATTGAGATATAAAATTAAATCAGAAGAGTTTTATCCACTATTTTTAGGACAAAATATACTAATTCGCATCGATTGAGAATTCGATTTTTCTTAACAAAATTGAAGCTGGGACTGTTACATTCCTATTCGATCAGAAATTTTAGATCATAAATTTCAATAAAACACTGATAACATCATGATGACATTGAATTATTTCATTACTATAATCAGATCTGCCTATTCACATATATAAATCGCAGATTTCTTTGAATTTTATAACTAGAAAAATGAAAAGTCATTCCCTGGTCCAGGCCCCACGCGAGGTCCCAGGTTTGGGGGGTGCAAGACTTCTGACGTAGTCTGATTGAAGAAAGCGAAATTTTTTTTTTCGCATCAGACTTAGTATTAATCTTTATCGTACAATCTGAAATGCAATATTTTCCGGGGAGCGAAAACTTTTTGCAACTTTCTTAGAAAATTCGACTGTATCTGGTAAATTCTCAATAAAACAACCAGTATATGACGTAACAAACTTGCTCAATACTTCTGCCGTCGAAGGCGGCCGCTTTGGCAACGATTGTTCTCGACTAGGCTGTTTCGAAAAAAAAATAGACTAAAGTTAGAAGTTTTTATCGATTCACTGCGGTTACGCAGATGTTATTTTTTGCGAAGCGAAAACTTTTCTCATATCAGACTCATGAAAGACATTTCTTTTTCTTATTTTTCTCGAAAGTAAAAAATGTTGCTATACCCCTTAGTCATTTCGCCACCGAAGGCGACCACGCTAGCGACGACTGCGCATAAATAAAGGTGTTCAGAAGGTAGGATGCAGTAAAGTATACCATGAAAACAAGAAGATCAGAGTTATTTTTAAGGCGAGTATATCCATGCGGCTACTTCTTCATGAAGAGAAGAATTCTAATATTTCAAAATTTTGTAGCAAAAAACATTGTTTATGCGAGAATTTCAAGTAAAAAGCAGTTGATTTCTTCAACTTTCCGTAGAACTTCATGTTTTCGACCGATATCTCAACGATAATCGCCGATTATTATTATAAAAAGATCATCTCCTGACTCCCATTTCCACTCAGAACATCTCTGAAAGATGTTTTTAAAAATGTCCCTATGAGATACTTTGCAGATTCAAAAAAATATTATCCATTTTGGTGTCTAATAATAAATAATTTTTAATTTTTGAGGGGGTGCACACCCCCCTATACCCCCCCCCCCCACTTTCGCGAGTGCTGCCCTGGTCCTTGAATAAATTTATTTTAATCGAATGCGCTTCAGAAAACCCATTTTGATATAAGATAATCGTATGATTAATTCATGCAAAATACGAATGAATAATATCAAACGTTACTTTGATATTTTGGATTTACATTCTGATAAGAGAATTTTATTGAGTTTCGTCTAGATTTCATCGTAACAAATGTTAACTGTGATGTGAAATCGATAAAGCACTCTTTTGACAAGAACTATTAATCAATTCTATACTTGATTTCGTTTATCATCACTATCTTTATTTTTACAGCTAGTTGTATATGCATTCTTCTGATCAATTTTTTGCTCGTCTACAAAAGTATACAGACAAAACGTAAGATTGTCTTTAAATCTTCTTCCCTCATAGTTATAAATGAAAAATTGATTCTTGGTAATATTCTGTAATACAAATAATCCTTTTTTTTTCTTTGTTACTTTTTCATCTACTTCTATAACTAACTCATAAGTGGTAAAAACAACCGATTTCGACAATCATATAATCTAATATGGTCTTCAATACATGACTATTGAAGGTTTATATATTACTTTCTATTGAAAGAATATTTTTCGTGAGTATTATCCGTTCATTAGTTTCTATGGCAGTACCTTCCAAATTCCTTTCATGAAAAAAGCTCAGATACAACATATAGTGATTCTCGACATTATTTGTTGATTCTGCGCTGTTTTTTTTCAAGTTGGAAAAAACCAAATCTTATAAATCATAGAAGAAAAAACACAAAATAATATAACATCCCCCGTTTTATTTGCTCTTTGTCCATGACTGTGGCAACGTCATTAACATATTTTATATATTCTATTAAATTGCTTCTGTTTATATGGCAACATATCTCTTAACCTCATACTGTGTGCCTCTATTAAGCAACAATTTAAATAAAACTTTTTACTATTAGTTAGAAACTCAGCCCGTTTGATTGAATTGAAGTGCAGGTATCCTGATTTTTCTATCTACGGTATAATAATTTTAATTTCTACTCTATTTCATTAGTATGAAGATGTTTGTAGTTCATCAATGAGAATAAATCTAGATTTTTACCTAAACTCTTTGGATGATTGACAAATATGATCGTACTATTTCATATATGTTTTTATTTCAATATGTCGAATATAATAATTTATGCTTCTTTCTTCAATTTTTCATTGATTCAACTACTTATATCCATAACACATTTCATCAATAATAGATGTAATAATTGAAGAGTTAGTATCTAGATTATAAGCTAATCATTATCCGATTGTGTGCAGCTAAATTAGTAAACTTCCGTACTTTATGCTTCAAAAAACCATAGAAACAAAATCGAAATCCTTTAGTTAATAATGTACATGTATTTTTTAGACTTATATTGCGCACAAATATCTTAGACTCTTGAGATTTTTGTTATTAGAAAGAGCATAATCAAAAGTATGTACATATACATTTTTTCATCTCATATTTACTATTAATTTCGAACTAAAACAATATGATGAAAGTGAAGCACTACGACTACCTACTTCAATTTTAGAATGAATGTTTGGAAGAAACAATAAATCTCTTAGTATTTTTGACGTTACTTTTTTGCGTTTCAAATTTTTGAATTAAGCTTTTTCCGGAAGACGCTCTATGAAATTCTCTATGAGATACCGTGATTATTAGAATAACTGACTACTGTGTATCTCCCTCAGGAACATCAGAAAAACTTATTTTAGAATTTCGACTTGAAACTTTATAGAGAGAGTTCTCAATGAGAGTGGTTTATTGTGCAAGTTTCAGCTTTGCTGAATGCTCCAAATAGGAAATAAGAACACCAAAACTTGCCTCTACATAGGGGTGTCGTTTTTGCGTTCCGTTCCTAGGAACGGGGAACGCCTCCCGTTCCCCGTTCCTGGGAGCGCGGAACGCACCCCGTTCCAGGAGCGAGGAACGGAACGCTTACTCATTCTTGAGAACACAATATTTGACTGGTACTCCTATCAGCATACATACAGTATGTTGATCTGATAACTAAAATACGACTTTCAAATTTAGGGATGTCGGCGTTCTCCGTTCCTAGGAACGGGGAACGGACAACGATTTGAAGCAAAACGACAAGCAAAAGCATGTAGACACCACCATCTCTTGAAAAAATGCTAAAAGTCACACTATAATATGCGTTCCGTTCCGTGAGAACGGAACGCTAGGGAACGGGGAACGCCAACACCCCTACTACAGATGACATAGGTTACAATAGTCGTATATTACGACAGAATCAAGGAATAAGTCTGAAACTTTCACAATAAACCACTCTTATTGGGAACTTCCTTTATACAAAATTTCAAGTTGAATTTCTAAAATAAGTTTTTCTGATTTTCCTAAGGGAGATACACAGTAGTGAGTTACAGTGTTTTATCCAGAATTTTTTGATACGTTAGATCTCGGCTTCAGAGCACGGATCCCACTTGAAACTTATAGTGGATGATATCGAAGTTAAGTAATGAAATTTTATGAAAAAATTTTTGCAATCAGAGTTTTTGAACGAGAACTATTTTTTTTGCTTGTCCCCTCCCGCACCCTCTGAGAAATATGTTCTGATGTTTATAATATGGCGTATTTGAGAATGCCATAGTAGGCTAGATGAA
>JAJEKB010018471.1:1541-43117 GCA_022393335.1 Macrotrachela quadricornifera
ATTCACTATCATATTTTTCTTTTTTACCATAAGATTTTTCACCACCAGATTTAACTTCATTACCATAAGATGTGTATGGAGCTGGTTGAACAACGTAGCCGTATGATGATTCATGACCATAATTATTATTTTTACCAGAGGATGATGATTCAGCTGAAGCAGAAGTTTGAGAATAATCATTTGCATAACTTGATTTTGTATCATGTTTTTTGTGATAAGCAGTTCGATCATGTTCGTGGCTCTTACCGGTTAATCGATATTTTGTGGTAATTACTAAAGAATTAAAAAATAAAAATATATTCATTATGAGTGAGGCAAAAATTACCTGGACAAAATGTTGATTTTTCTGGAAGATAATCACAATTAATTATTGGAAGGTCATTACCACTGCATCGTTTTTGTATAGCTATGAGAAAAATAATGAATTTACGTAATTATTTTGCAGAATAATAAAAATTCTTACCACGACAGAAACTAGCACATGGAAGTGTTTGTTCCCTTTCACATGATGGAAAAAATAATGGACATACAAACATACGTATTTTTGAAAAGCATCCTGAATTGAAGGATGGTATAAATGCAGTTAGTAATGTGTTAGCTTCTTCTCTCGTTTGATGGCCAAAGAAGTTTGGTAATGTAAATGTTGTTTGTGGTAATACCGAACAAAATTCAGAAAAATATGGATAATCCGAATCAATAATATTATAGCATACATTGGTGCTTACAGTCTGACTACCATCAGATGGATAAGCAACTTGATATGTAGCCTGTTGTTGGTCAGTACCACTCGTATATCTAATAAAAAATAGTATTTAGTTCACTTTTACCAATAATTAGTGTATAACGTACTCGGTATTAGTAGCTGGGGTTTCAACATTTGTCTGTGGGCTGGCCACGGTTTGAGCAACATATGGGGCAGTGCTAACTTGTCCATATCCAGCACTAGCATGTGATGACGCAGCTGGTTGTTGTGTATACGATGCATAGGCTCCCATGCCTGTGGAACCACCATAGCCAGCTGTATTTGATTGTCCATATGCAAGTGGCTGTCCACCATACTGATGGCCATATTGATGACCAGCTATAAATAAAGAAATAAATAATATGTAATTTTGTTCATAATAATAAGAGATATAATTAAATTTTACCGTAATTATTATATTGTCCAGTGACACTAGTTGCCAATAGAAGGCACAATAACAGTTTCAATTGAACCTATAATATGTACATGATTAAATATTTGTAATTTGAAAAAGAGTTTAATGCCACTATACCTGTTTCATCTTGGGATTTAATGGAAGTTCAACGTTGATGTTGATAATACGCATACAATTGACGATAGATAAATCGCCCCTCTTCGTTTATTTTCTGTCTATCTCTTATGCGCGCGTTTGCGTCTGATGTAGATCGCTATCGTGTGCAAAGTGAAGGTAACAGTGATGGTAACACGCCTTTTCTAGTTTCGATCACGACTGATGATATCACTTGCTATCTCTCTCTCTCTCTTTAGATCTCTCTAGAATTAGTCAGATTGGCCTCGACGTTCTTTCTCTGTGGCATATTAACATGATGATATCGATAGATATATAGAAGAGTGTAATGAATTACATATATCCTCGATTTAAAGAAAAGAAAAAAAAAGTATTTGTTTACTGATTAAATAACAAATCAATAAACAGAATAAGTAAATGTTATTGATATGTATGTATATTTCTTTTGTTTGAATAAAATAAACATTATAATTATACTATTCGAGGGGATCTGACCTTATTTTTATTTTCGAAAACAAGCAATGTATTAGGGTCAAAATGCACCATCGTATACAGGCGGTCAAGTGCACATTTATCTTATTTACAATCTTATAATTAATTGTGCCATAACAATAATGAATATATTACAAGTAATAAATTTTATTTTATGAAATAGAAAATCAATATAAATTAAAATAATAAATTTAAAACCTAAATTCGTTCTTTTTTAATAATTTCATGTACTCAAATTAAATACTTAAACTTAACCAAAACTCCTAAGCTTAGCGTTTAAAATTTTTGCATAAAATAATTAATACTAAAAGCTTTATTTCATGAATACATAATAGAATATGTTGTTTACAATAATGTACACAACGACTCTATTATAGATTTAATTCTAACATTCTTTTAGATAAAGTTTATAATATCGAGTGTTCCAGAATAATGAGACTATTTTCATTTTGAATATTACATTTTTTATGCTTTATTAGATCGAGAAATATTTTTATATTAATAGATGGCGTTTGAAATTCTCTACAGAATCATATATGATTAGAACGAAAAACTACTTGCAATCTACTTGAATAAAGTTGAAACTATAAAAACTATTGATTTAACCATAATTAATGATCATACTTTGCATTTCATTTTTTATCTCTTTGTTCTAATAAAATAACAAAGTATGCTAAATGATGTAGTGTATAAAGTTCTATATTAACTATTCTATAAAAAATTTAAACATTAAGGTTGAAATTTTTGATTAAACCTAAATTTAATTATTTTCCAGAAGAAAAATTATAAATTAACTAAAAACATATATGTATATTAATATAACTCTGAAAAATCTTTCATTAAAAGAAGCAAAGAATTTTTATTTGATGATAGTATTGACAAAAAGAAGCATGTTTTTCTGTTTTTTTGGTCAAAAAGAAATTTGATCTAAAAGAAAAAAATGCCTCTACTTTTTATAACGAATAGAAACACAACTATAAAAGTATTGATAAATAAATGAAGAAAAACAGCATAATTTATAACCAATTTTTTCGAAAGTATGTTATCGTTTTTGTAAGTCATAATTTTTTCTTTTTTCTAAATAATAATTTATTTTTTATTTTTATTCAACATATTCAAGAAGATTGGTAATTATTATTTTCAATTCATTAATTACTGTTTTTAGTATACGTTTAAAATAAGTTTAAGTGATAAAAAATATGAAATTTTTATCTGATTATTAAGAAGTTAATATTGGTAGATCTTTATCTACAGAAACATGTGCATACTATAATCGTGATTTTTATGATCTATATACAGGTGTATGTATATGCTCATAGATTTGTTAGGATATCACATCATCAGTTAAATAGAGGAAAATGGTTTCGAAATAATCATGTTGAATCATTAGGAAGAGAGGATTAGATCGAGTGATTACATGATCAGAAAATTTAAATTTGATGACAAATTTTTTTCAACTTACAGTACTAATAGGAAAACATTTGAGAATACTGATGACAGTGCTATTAAAACAATCATAGTTGATTGATAATAAAATTAAATTGAAAAAAAAAACAAACAATATCACATAGATATTTTATGTATCTAATATAAACATCTTCAAAAAAAATGAGAAGTTCTACCCGAATTAGAAAGAGAAGGATGTTGAAGGTGTGACATCCTCTTCTGCGAATAATTCGAGTATTTATAACATACAGAATAAAATGATGTTTATCTCTGACAATCATGAAGCGCATAACCATCATTGATAGCAAAAATTGTTACAAAATATTAGAATTGATAACTGATAATAGGGAGTTGACGAAAAGAAAAAATAGGGAGCAATAGATTTCTCCATTGGTTTATAAAAAACATTTTTATTCGAAAATACTGTTATTTATATAAATATAAGGCGTTTTCGAAGACTTAAAATTTAATTCATAGGACGTATGATTTTTTTGTACTTTCGCAAAGCATGATTTTAGTGAATAATCACTAGCATGAATACCTTTACCATTACAAGCATATAGAAACTTTTTCAAATAGATACGACACCAGTATTCTTCCTCAAAAGATTAGAAATTATAATCATTTTTTTTGTTAGCTAAGGTACATTTCAATCAAAAGTTTTTCTTACACTCTAAATAGTAAAAACAAAGTAAGAGTAGTTCTATTACGAAAAAATATCGATATATCTCCTAATTTTGATTAGCTCAGAGCTTCCTTATACGTTCGTCTTCTGTGTATCCACTTCATTTTCTTTTCAAACCGGTGTAAATTCTTGATCGATCAAAAAAGAATAGAATAAGACGTATCAGTTTTAATGTATTTTTTTTTATAAAAATGTATTGATCGAACTACCTTCAAGATAGATATTTTGAAACGGAGGATAGAATCAATACAAATTGCATAATCTCCGAACGACTTCTATTAGATTTTCTTGGTCAACAATTTGAACGATTAAAACATAAAAATAAAAGAATGGTGTTCGTAGTTATTTCATTAGTTTTTCTATACATTTACGCAACTATCCTATGATATAATGTTGTTTGTACAAAATCTGGAATATGTTATATACTTTCATCATCTAATTCTACTTGTTGATGTTTATTATATAAAAAAGCACTTTATATATGATGTATTTAATCGCTTAATTTATTACAATAGTTTTTGGATAGTTTAAATATTAAATTTGTTTTATTTGATAAATAGTTGGTTCATGTTGTATAAAAATTTAATGTCGAAATGATGCAACAACTGATGAATATTCATCCGATACAAAGTATCTTTTCTTATTGTTTTTGTTCATTAGGATTTACTGATAGATTTTATGAAATAGGTTAATTGTTAAAAAACTAGAAGATTTTATTGATAATTTTTTCATTATCGACTATTTTCGGTATCTTCATGCCACTATTTTTTCTGATGAATATAAATGTGTTTGAAGTTCATATTGTCTTTATGATTATAGAAAAAAGAAAATTTTTAAATTTTATTAAATATTTATTTCATTATAGATTATCTTATGTATTGATATATGTCTAAAAGAACTTCAATTTAATTTAAATAAAATATCTTGTGATCATGTCAATGTAATTATATGTTTGAATATCTAAAATAATAATAATAATAAGAAAAAAAGAAATGAAGAAGGAGAAATGATATAAATAGGATTAAAATGTTGTCATAATCATTGAAAGTATATTTAATATTGTCCTTGATAATCTGAAATTTCAAATCGTTGTTGAAGGTGATATTTGTGTGTTGTTATAATGAATCTATAGAATAAATGACTATATATTTGTTCATTTTGTCTCATATAATATTATTGCAAAGAAATTTCTTCATCCTTGATTAATCATATCGTATATAATGTAGGTGGAATACAATAATAAAAAACACGACCTTTTTTTTGCAGTAGTTAAATTCAGAAGGTAAAAATTGTTAGACATTACAGTTTTATTTTGAAAGACGAAATAGAAAATGTTAGCAAAATTTTTTAATTATAAATTAATGTTTATATTTATAATATGTCCATATACGGTTTATGGAGGTATGTAAAAGAGAAAAAAAAATTATTTTTTTTATTTTTTTGTTATTTAGAATGTTCATTGGATTGTGGAAATAAGGGTAGTCGATGTCTGAAAACAAATATACCAAATATGCCAGAAATTTGTGCTTGTTCAGATGGTTTATATACAAATTCATCATGTAATGAAATTGACAATGAATATGAAAATAATATTACAACAATAAATATTCATGGTTAGTGATACTATATTTTCTTTTTTTTTGTTTAAATTATTATTATATTTTTTTTTTGTAATATATAGCTCGCCGTTTAGTTGCGGTATGTGAACATTCATTTTGTGGTGATGTCGGTGTTTGTATTATAATTGATTCAACATTTGGTTGTATTTGTCCAGATGGTGGAATTGCAGATAGATGTGCATCGAATACAAATACTGGTATTGGTATGTATTATCAATAGAAGAAAGGAAATAGATTTTCTTTTTGTTGTTGTTATTTAGTTTCGTATTGTCCTGCTGGATGTTCAAATGATGGTGTTTGTAATCCAATATTGAATACATGTACATGTCCAAGTGGTTTTACAGGTGCACGATGTGAAATAGCACAAAGTAAGATAGATTTTTTTTTGTTTTATATTGAAAATAATAAAAGAATAAAAACAAATTTTAGGTACTGAACTTTGTCGAGATATATCATGTCGTAATGGTGGCGTGTAAGTTTAATAATTTATATTGATATAAATAAATGATTTTTTTTGTCTTGTATTTAGTTGTAATATTTTAAGTCCAAATTATGCAACATGTTGGTGGTATGTATTTATTGAAATTTATAATTTAAATAAAATAAAATTTTTATTTGTATAGTTTATTGGGTTTTCATGGTGATTATTGTGAACGACGAACAGGTATGTTTATAAATTAATTTAATTCTATTAAAAATAAACATTATAAAATATATAAATAAAGTTGCACCGAGATGTGCATCAAGTAAATGTTATAATGGTGGTACTTGTTATGAACATTCACCAGCATCAACAATATTTGCTTATTGTTTATGCAAGTAAGTTTAAATTTTTTTTTTGTGATATTTGATTATTTAATTTTGATTTTTTTTAGACCTGGTTTTACAGGTTCTAGATGTGAAACTGGTAAGAAAAACTGTTTTTTTTTTTATTTTATTTTTATTGTTTTTTCTTTTTTATAGAATATTTTCGATGTCCAGCAAATGGTTTTTATGCTGATGCATATGGTTGTGCACAAGGAAAATATTTTGAATGTGTTGAAAAAAGTTTGTTATCATTATTATTTTGTTTAATTTTATTAAAATATTCATTTTATTTTATTATTAGCAATTATTGTATCTCGTTCATGTCCACGAGGTCTTCGTTATAATTTCTTCCTTGGTCGATGTGATTATGCTGCTAATGTAGCTTGTCCTGCTTTATAAACATATAGAAGAAAAAAAAGAATTGTGTTTTTTTTATAATCTTGAATTTTAAATAAAAATCTTATTGCTTAATAATGTTTATTTACAAATGATATATTATTTACGGTTTTTTTTTCACTTTACATGAACAATAATACAATGATAAATATAAATAGAAGAATTAAAATAAAATTTTTTTTTCTAATTATTATTTTTTAACCGGTTGGTATGGAAATTTTATTATCATTATTTTGTGTAGTTTTATTTGAATTTTTAAGAATATCATCAATTGATGATATTTGACTAGAACGTATATATTCAGGATTTTTATTTCCTATAACAGATTCTTCGTCAATACAAACACCAATTATATCCGAATCAGGTATATCAAACATTGATTGAAGTAAAATACGTTCCTAAAATAAATATATTTATGTTGAAAAATTTTATTAAAATAAATAAAAAATATTCGAACTAGTATGGAACGAAGACCACGAGCCCCAGTTTTACGTTGAACAGCTTTTTTAGCTATTGAACGAAGTGCAGCATCAGTAAAATCTAATTGAACCTTTATTTAATAAAAAAAAAAGATATTTTAATTAGTAACAATAAAAAAAAAAGAATCTTTACTTTATCCATTTGAAAAAGTGCTTGATATTGTGGTACATAAGCATTTCGTGGTTCAGTTAAAATTCTTACAAGCATATCTTCATTTAAACTATGAAATGCAACAATAACAGGTAATCTATAATAAATAAATTCGAAGAAAACAAAAAAAAAAATATATAATCAATCATATTTTCATTTATTTTACCTTCCAACAAATTCAGGTATCATACCAAATTCAATGAGATCATTTGCTTCACATTCTTGTAAATATTTATCACGTGAAAAATTTTCTTCTATAATCATTTTTTCATTATTATCATGTTGATCATATAAATCAAGTTGTGTTGCATGACGACGTGAGAATTTTTCATTTAATGTTGAACCAAAACCAAGATATTTTTCTTTTTTACGACGACTTATAACTTTATCAAGACCTGTATATGCACCTGATGCAACAAATAATATATTTGTTGTATCAATTTGTATAGTTTCACCACGCATTTTTCGTGAACTTTTTTCTGGAACATTAACTATTGTACCTTCAAGCATTTTTAATAATGCCTTAAAATAATAAATAAAAACAAAAAAAAAAAAATTATTTTTTTTAAGAAATTTACTTGTTGTACACCTTCACCACCAACATCTCGAAGTTGATGAATACCTGGTACACTACCAATTTTATCGACTTCATCCAAAAATACAATACCTAAAATAAACTATTAGATAATTACATAATCAATTATAGGAAAAAGAAAATGATGCTAAAAATATTATTTGAAAAAAAGAAGCGATAAGATTAATACATTATATGATCAGTAATTACTTCTAAGGCAATCATGCTAATCCATGTGACTTAAAACAACTCCGTTCCATTCTCTCTAGTGTCTTTATGATTTTTTTTTACAGAATATATGCACATCATAATTGAGAGTCTTATCGTTCTTTCTTGGGAATAGATATCATAGAAACTTAAAAGTTTTATAAAACATATAAAGAAAAATTTCTTTGTCTAACCTTGCTGACATCGTTCAACATTATAATTTGAATCTTGAAGTAATTTTACAATAACAGATTCGACATCTTCACCAACATAACCTTAAAAAATGCAAAATAATAATAATAATCTTATGAATTTTTCTTTTTGTTATCTACCCGCTTGAGTAAGACTTGTACAGTCACAAATTGCAAATGGTACATCAAGACATTTTGCAATAGTTTGTGCAAGTAATGTTTTACCTAAAATTAAAATTTTCTAGATTGAAATAATATTTTATTTATTTACCTGAACCAGTTGGACCAAGCATAAGTATATTACTTTTTTCAAGTTTAAGATCATAATATTCATTATTCATAATACTACTTCCATGTTTGATATCTTCATTATTAATATTTGTTAAACCTAAATTGTTATTATTACTTGAAATATCAAATAAAATACTAACATTAAGAATTGAATAAGAAAAATAAATAAAACATAAAAAACAAAATCGAGAAGAAAATCATATTTACTATACCTCGTTGATTTAATATATTTAATATAGAATTTTGTGAAGATTTATTTATTAATATATTATTATTATATATACGTTTATAATGATTATAAACAGCAACGGACATAACTTTTTTTGCATGTTCTTGACCAATAATATATTTATTAAGAAATTCATAAATCTTTATTTAAAAATAAAATTTTTTTATTGTAATAAAAAATATATTCTGTTTTTTCAATACCTTTTTTGGTGATGGTGTTGATAATGATAGTTGTTGTTTTTTTATTTTATCATCTTTAATTGTTTTCGTTCTTTCATTATCCGATAGAACCATAAAAAAATGACTACATTTATCACATTTTACAAATTTTGTTGAAGCTAAATTAAATAAATAAGTTTTTTTTTTCGAAAAAAAATGCAAAATATTTACAAACAAAACTTTCAACATGTGTACATATATCTCCACATTTCGGACAAAGAAATGGTATATCTCCTGAACCATTATTATTATTTCCACCTAAAACTAAATTAATTGACGAAAACAAAAACAAAAGATCTTATAAAAAAAAAATACCTTTGAAATTTTGTCCAATATCTCGTATTGTATGTGAAAAATTACCTGTACGTTTAAGTAAACTATTTGATAATGAATATAAACGAATTTGTTTAAATCTAGGTATTAGAAAATCATGTGATTTTTGTGAATAATAATGTGAATTATTAATAAATATATCTAATGAAACAAAAAATGAGTTAATTTATTTAAGAATTATACGCAAAAAAAAAATTTTTGTTTTTTTGTACCGAATTCATAACGAATAAATCGTGTTGATAAAATTTTTCTAATATACATATAGATTTAATAAAGTTTTTAATATAAAATATCTTCTTAATTTTTTAATAGCAACATCAAGTTGCTGTAATATAAAAAGATAATTCTTTTTGTATTTTTAAATTCTAAAATATATTTAAGAACAAATTAGAAAATATCTTTATGTAACTACGACAACAAAAAAATAAGCTTTTTTTTTCTTATTTTCAAGGTATTAAGCTAGAAAATAAAAGAAAACCTGAATTGTCGAAGGTTCTTTCTTTTTCTTTCTATTCTATTCTATCTTATTAAACAAAAGAGGGTGCTCGATGTCATTATATAAATGATTGGATAATATATCACAGTAACTAGAGATATTATTTTATATCATTCAATTAATAAAATGAATTATTCAATGTATAAGTATGATTAAGATATCATTTTATTTTGCTTTATTTTTATTTTTATATTTTAGTACTCTTGCATATCATCAAATAGCTCAACAACAACAAAATTTCTATGAACAAAGTTTTTCAAATTCTTTTTCACAAGTAAAATAAAAAAATATAACGAAGCTTAAATCGAAATACTCAATACTTTCGACAGTTCAGAATCATTACTGAGTAGTCTTTAATATTTTTGAGTATTTTAATCCAAGTTACGCTATTTATTGGTTAGATTTGAATATTCTTTTTTTACTAAACTAATCAGTAAAACAAGCTATAAACAAAAAAATTTTCTGAACTATTAATGAAAATATCTATCGAAAATACGTGTTTATATTAATTTGTTCGTGATAAAAAAATAATTTATATATAATTATTTTCAGCCAACAATACCTTCCTATGGTGCTTATCAAATGTATTCACCAAATTCGATAGGAAATCAACCACAATATAATAGTATATTAATACAAAACTTAATTTAATTTAAAAAAAAAATATTTATTTTTAGGTTATGATCATATAATACGATCAGCTGCTGAAACTCTTGCTGCTTTTACTCATCCAACTGAAACATCTACAAATAAAAATTCTCAACAATCAAATAATCGTCGTTTAATTAAAAATTCTTCTAATATAAATAATTCCGTACGAATGTATTATTGTGAAACATGTCGTATAGCGTGTGGTGGTCATGCAACATATCAAGCACATTTAAATGGTTCAAAACATAAAAAAAAAGAACTTACTACACAAAATCAACAAACATCTACTAATATAAATACAAATAATAATCTTCGATGTGAATTATGTGATATAACATGTACAAGTTCAGATGCATATAAAGCACATTTAGATGGAAGTAAACATGAAAAAGTAAAAACAAAACAAAATATTTTATTTTATGTAATTATTATTTTATAGGTGATAAAATTACATCGTAAATTAGGTAAAACAATTCCATCAATAGATTCAAAAAATTTAAATAATATTTCATCAACTTCACAAACAAATATAATCTCAGAACCATCAATAAATTCGCCTCAAATTTTATCAAATGATAATCATCAAACATCATCATCTCATCTATATGAAAATAATATTCAACCAATAGGTGAAGAATATATTGAAACAACATATGATAATACAAATAAACCAATATTATATCATTGTAAATTATGTGAATGTAAATTTAATGATATTAAAGGAAAAGATACACATTTAAAAGGAAAACGTCATCGACTTTCATATAAAGTAACACAAAAAAAAAATAAATAAATTTTTATCTTTATATAAAACTTTTTTTTTTTATATAGAAAAAAGTCAATCCAAATTTTATTGTTGATAATCATTCAAATAATAAATTATTAAATATAAAACAAAAACAATTAAATGATATTAATCCTAATATAGAACATATAAATATTCAACAAACAGAAATTGATAATGATACTAAATGTTTAATGATGTTACATGAACAAATTATACCAACAACAAATTTAGTAAGATTAATTTTAAATAATTATTTCATATTTGTTTTTAAATTAAAATATCATAAAATACTAGTTACAGGGTTTATAGAGTTTTTCATGGGACATCTTTTAAGAAAACAATTAAGATTATATGTTTTATCTTCATTGAAATATTTGAAAAACACTAAATGTTGCAATTTTTATATCACATTGAAAAGAATTTTATATTTGTCGTATGCAGGATGAATTATACTAATTCATTATCACTTGTTATTATTCTTATAAAATCCTTTTTTCTTTGTGAAAATCTTCTTGTCTGAACAATTTTATATATTCTTATTTTAGCTTAATATTATCGAAGAATTTGTAAGTGCTGTTGAATCAGCTTTAAAATCTTGTTCAGAACAACTTAAATTATCTAATACACTCATAAATGATAATAATTCTGCTACGTCTGAAACAGTAATGTATGATTATTATTTTTTCATTAAACAAAAAAATTTTTTTTTTTATTATTAAATATAATTTTATTATTCAGTAA
Organism: Macrotrachela quadricornifera; assembly: GCA_022393335.1. Lineage (NCBI taxonomy): Eukaryota > Metazoa > Rotifera > Eurotatoria > Philodinida > Philodinidae > Macrotrachela > Macrotrachela quadricornifera. Next base: position 13,606 of record JAJEKB010018471.1, read on the forward strand.
TCAATCACCTTTAATTGGTGTATCACGTATTGATTTACTTGGAAAAAGTTTAATAATAAAAACAGATCGTTTATTTCATATTGTTGTTATTTGTTCTGAATGGCCAACAAAAAAACTTTTTCAAACAATTACAGAAACTTTATTTGATAATTTTCATGTAAATTAAAAGAAATTTATACAACTTTTTTTTCTTTTTACTACAAAATCTTTTTTTTTTCTTCTAAATCAAATAGGATATGTGGAAAAAGAGAATTGATATTCAATGTGAAATGGATAAAGAAATAATAGAAATACGAACAAATACAGATGAAGGAATTCTATGTATGTCAATTGCATTTACTTCACCATCTATTATTCAACAACAAGAAAAATTAGATAGTAAAGAATTTTTATCGAAAAAAAATTGTTTAAATGCTTTATATTCAATTCAATCAACTCGATGGTTTCAAGTAAAAAACCTAAAAGTTTTTATTGATTTTTTTTATAAATATTCTTATCATAGAATCAAGTCAGTACTCGACAACATGCATCAGCATTAGTTCGTTGTTTACGTTATAAAACAAAAATTTCATCTAATTGGCAATCATTATCATCTGAAGTATGAATAATTAAATATTTTATTTCTTCTTCTTTTTTTAATCATATCTTTTTATATAATAGGTTATTGAAATTCTTATTGAATATACTTTATCAAAATCTCTATCTGCTATTAATGCATTTCGACGTATTCTAGAATATCTTTCCGGTGGTCTAGCATTATTAAGTTTGTTCTAATTATAGTTTAAATAATAATATGTTAATCTATATTTAGATGGTCCTGGTTTATGTATACCTTGGCAAACAGATACAATAAAAGATATTTTAGAAAATTTAACAACTCAGGAAAGAAATGATATAACTCAGGAAGCTCAAGTAAATAAAATAATAATTATGTTTTTATTTGTAAGATTTTTTTTTATTTTAGATTGGTTTACGTTTAATGTCATTTGGACAATTAACTAAATGGCTAGAACAATCGACTGTTCCTAATTTAATGGTCTCATTATCTAAACGTTCTTATTCTGATTTAAATAATGAAAGTAAAATAAAAATAGTTTTTTTTTTAAATTTATTTGTTTTCTTTTCTTTTTTTATTTATTTAGTTCCGTCAAAACGACAATGTACGGAATTGGATTAAAAAAAAGAATTTTTTGTTCTTTTTTTGTTATAAGAAAATTAAAATAGAGAATTATTATTATCGTTGACATACATTTCAACATTAAAGGTGTTCTTTTCACCTAACCTAATCAAATAAAATAAAAATAATTTATTTGATAAATCAAATATAGAATAAGAAATGTATAAGTTCACAATATAGTCTATGGATTTCTAGATGACAAGTATCATTTTTAATATGATAAAATTCATTAGACTGGTGTAAAAGTTTTTTTGGTCACAAAACTTAGTCTTTAATATATAATCTTTAAAAAATATGATCCTAAAGATCTTGTTTATTTACAGTCAGAGTCCTTTATTAAGTAAAAGAGGAAAACAAAATAGATTCTTTACTGTTTTCGATTAAATTCTGATAGAGTTATATCTGAAGATACGTACTCTAAAAGATCTTATACAAATATCACCTTTTGATAAAAAGTAGATCTTGGTGAAATATGAGAAAATCTAAATGAATACGTGCACATAGGTTCATTCTCCAGAATTATAGCTATTTTAGTAAAATTTATCTGTTGATACATCCCGCATTTCTGTTTAAAATCCTATTAAAGTGGCTATAATTCTGTAGAGAAGGCACAAGGGCACGTATGCTTATGGGCTTTTTCAAATCTCACCGAAGTCAAATTATTGTGAAAAGATGAAGTCTAAACGGTTTAATCACCTAACTCTTAGTACAAACGACAAAATTCACAAATATTGTTGGGATAAAACTTCTCAGAACAACATAGACCATCGTTGAAGTATTGATGATGATTAAAAATCAGTGATTATAAAATAAACAATTTCTCATACTTAAATAATATACATTTGAATATGATAAAATAATAAAAACTAATCTATGAAAAAAATTGAGATTCATTTTTTGAAATAAAAATAAAAGCTTTCGCACGACTTTGAAGTAGTCAGAGACTGATACATGCTTTTTTTTCCCACTGATATCTAAACATTAATTTTTATGTTTTGCTGTTTCAAATAGGTCAAACGACAACAAATTCTATCAATCAATATATATAGAACTTGAAATCTAAGTATTAAAATGCAATAGACCATTTTGTAGACTTATACATTTTCGTTTTCTTACCATTTTTCAATAGGAAAATGAAATGTATTCATTGTTTGACGATTTTGAAGTTCACAATAAAGAATATGTAATGAATCTTTAGTAGTTTTTGGAAGAAAGAGATTAATTTTTTTTATCTAAAGAAAAAGAAATGTAAAAAAAAAAGGAATTTAATATTGTTGTTTACAGTATGAAAATTATTTGGAATTTGAAAATGAAATATATCTAGTTGTCCTTTTTGAAATGGTTTTACATTATTTATTGAATTAATAAGTGGAATTTTAATTGAATATCCTTTTATATTAGTTAATTCAATAGAAACAGGTTCATTTGTTCCATCTAATTCTGATTCATTACTAATTTGTACACGAAATTCAAAATCAATTGAATTATTTGATTTAATAGATGTCAAATTTGTTTTTGTATCAATAGTATTTTCCTGATGAATTGATGATAGATATGAAGATTGTATAGTTTTATTTGAAAGAGATTTTTCTTTCGATGAATATTTTATTTGATTATTTAATGGAAAATTTTGTTGATTAGAAGAAAAATTTGAACTTGATTCTAACCATTCTTGATTATAATTTATATAAATTAAAAATTAAAAATGAATTTTATATTAAAAATAATATATACCCTGTTCACTAAGTGATGATGTTAATATATTAGGAATAGTAGTAGTAGTAGATGATTCAGATTCTTCGTATACTGTACTCATATGATCTACTTCAATTGGTTTAAGAGGTAAATTAGAACTGATCTTTGTTGTAATTAATTGCTTTTTAGATACTGGAAGATATTTATCATTAGATATTTCGTTAGGTAAATGATGATTTTGTGTCATTAGTGATGAGTTAGTAGTACTTGTTGATGTATTAGATGAATGTTTAGAAGAATGTTGTGATTCTATAGATTTAATTCCTTGTGAACTTGTTGATCGAATAGAAGATTGAATATTAGAAGTTTTTTCTATTAATGGTTGATCACTATACGAACGATAGTGTGTTGTTATTTTATTATGATTTTCTTGGATATTATTTGATGTGTTCGATTTGATTGGTAATAGAATATTATCAGATTGAGATTTCTTTGAAGAACTAGGTGAAGTATATTGAACATCACTAATAAATTAAATGAACATCTAGTTAGATTATTTTCAATCTATGATAGAGATCAAATGAATTTTCTTCTCTTTGTTTTTATTACTATACTTCGTTTATTTATTAATTTACTATTAGGTGATCTATTCTAATGATTTTTCTTATACCCAAAATGGATAACTTATACAGAAAGATTACTTGCTATTGTAAAGAAAATATTTTGAAAACTTTTCTGAACTCCTCTATACGATTTAGTTAGTACAAGTTTTGTGGAACTTGTTACAGCACATCTTTTCAAATAAAAATGTTATGCCATTATGGATATACTGTAGTAGAAAAAATGTCACGTTTTTAAATTTAAATAGTAGTTGATGTTCAACATGAGTATATCAGACTTTCTTGTTATATGTAGTAGATTAGTAAATAAAACGTAAAGAGAAGATATTCAATTATTCTCGTGCTATAATAAAAATGACCTGATTTCTTTTGAAAGATATTTATTATTAGTTGAGGAAGTATGATCCTTATTCAATTTGTTAATATTTGATGTATCAGAAATATTGGTTAATATATTTTGTTGATGTTCTCGTCGACGATTTTGACGAGATTTTTTTGATATATTAGGTGATAATAATGTTTTATCTTGTAATGAATGTTTACTACCATGACTATTAATAGATTTTCGAGGTAAATTTAAATCAGAATCAGATTTAGTTGCTATAGTATGAATAGTTATACTTAAAAAAAAAATTTGATTTTATTAAAAAATAATCAAAAGAAATATTTGAATTATTTTACTTGCTACTCGTTTGAATATTTGGTTGTAAATTATATTGATTAATATTTGAATTTAATAATTGTGATTGTTTATTATTATTATTTTGTTTTATTATTTCATCAGATGTATTTGTTGATATAGGTATAGAATTAATTGATTGTGAAATTTGATTCGAATTTGTTAATGATGAAGAAATATTTGATGGTTTTTCATTATCTAGATTTGATGATGAAATATTAAGATTTTGTTTTGTTAAAATATTATTAGAATTTTGAGTAACAGATTCAATACTTTTCGATGATAAATCATTTATTTTTTGATTAATAATATGTGATTTTTGTTGTTGAAATTTTGATTGTGATATATGTTTATCAGTAATTAATTGTATTTGTTTAAGTTTATCTGGATAATCATTTGATTTTTCAATTGAACGACGATACCAATCAACTTCATGTAAAGATGATATTGATTGATAATTATTTAAATTTTTTTTTGAATTATTTTTAACTCGATCACCTGGACGAATTTGTCGTATAGAATTATGTATGGTTTTATTTGATAATGAATTTGTTTCATTTGAAAGATTTTGAGAAATTTCTATGCTATTTAGTAAAGATTTTTTCGATGGATTATTTGAAATAGAATTTTTTGTAGATAATATCATTGTTGGTGATGTTCCTTGTGGTTGATTTGTTTCGAGAGTATTAGTATTTGAAAGTTGTCTTAATGATTTTATTAATTCTAATTGATTTTTTTCAGAATTAAGAAAATCAGTTTTTTTATAATCGATACTAAAGAAAGGAAATTAATGAAAAATAAGAAGAAATGTTTTGTTAAGAATCATTCAAACCGATAAGTTTTATTGGTATTTAAATGGAATATTTCAATAAATTCTGGTTGATAGAAATTTTTTTTATTTGATTTTGATTCGATTATGGAAAGTTTGATATTTTTTAGCTAAAAAAAAAGAAATTTATAGGAAAAAGATCTAATGATATGTTAACAAACATTTTCAAGAGATTTTTTTGTATTAATAGTAAATGTATTAATTTTATCATTTTGTAATGATTCTATATTATTTTCTATGATTATTTCAGATTGTTGTTTATCATCGATTAATTCAATTTGAAATTTAGCATTTTTATCAAGAAATTCTTTATTAAATGTTTTTAGTTTTATTTGATAAATATTTTCCTTCGAATTATTTATATCGTGTTTTGAATTTTTTTCTTTATCATTTAAATCTGATAAGGAAAAAGAATAGGTTTTTTTTTGTAAACAAATAAAATTACTTATCGGTCGTTGAGCTCCTTGTGGCATAGCCGTTGTTAATTGATCTACAAAATAATTTTTATTTATTTTATTAATATGAATATCTTACCAAAACTTTGCTTATTTGACATAGGATTTGTAGAATTGAGTAAGGATTTTTGACTATGAGTAGATTGAGATTTTGTTGGATTTTGATTAGCTATTAAAAAAAAAGTTATTAGTTTTGCAAACATGTGTCACATTTTGTGAAAATGGAACAATAGTATCATGTGTTTTATATAGAAATGTTTGTTTGTCTAGTTAATGTTACAGTCTTCCATTATTAAAACTTATTAAAGGAAAAAAATTCATGGTATTTGAGAATATCGGTTTCTACTCATCATTGTGTTTTACAAAAAGGAAAAATAATTATTTTTTGATTAATGAAATAATTTACATCGAAGAATTGGTTCAGCTTTTACCAACATTTTCGGATTTTTTGAATCAAGCATACGATTAATATTAAATCTAATCAATAGATAAAAATTTTTTCTGTTGTTGTTGGTCTATTTATTTTACCTATATGATTCATTAGTTGTTACATCTTTTATTTCAATATAATCAAGACCAAGTTTGACTATATTAGGATGTGTTATATCAAGTTCAATTGATTGTAAATCTCCTAATGATTTCATATTTTCAATATAATATTCATCTTTTCGTCCAGGTTGAAATGTATTAAACATTGTTATTGGACTATTTAATTCAATTTCATGTTTGCCTTTATTTCCTTGAATAAATAATTTTATTGTTCGATCAGGTCCTTTTAATTCACTTGTTTTTGTTCGAATATAAACTATATAATCTGCTTTTCGTTCTATAAAAAAATAATAATAGTTTTAGTTTTATAAACGAAAAAATAAAATAAAACCATTAATCGGCTGAATAACTAAATTATTTATTCCATCATGTGTATTTATCCATTTATATATTGGAAAAATATAATCCTAAGAATAAATTAATAATATTTAAAAAAAATGAATTAAAAAGTATACTTTTCCTTGTATAATATCTCGAATAATAATTGTTTCAATAAACCATTTATCAATTTGTTCATTTGTAGATATTTGTAAAGTTTTTATTGGACCAACATAATATTTTGATGAAAGTATAAATTCATCTGTTTGATTATCTTGAAATATTTTTCTTTTATTATCTAATGATTTGAATACGTATGGTTCTGATGTTCCTTTTTCACCTTTTAATATTATATTAATTGAAGGTAATATTGACATATTTGATAAACCATTTTCACCAGTTTTAAGTTTTATTAAATAACTAGGTTTTTCATTTTCTATAGTAAAAAGTAATCAATTAATATTATTTTTGTCATTCCTACTAAGAATCCAGCTTGTCCTTATGTCTACCTTCATCTTTCCTTTATTTTTACCTGCCTTTCAGCACTATACCCTCTTGTTACTAATTCATAAACAGTATTCATTATAGATATTGAACGAAATATTATCAATGTTGGCCAAATCATAAGATGAATATTTAGTAGTCTAACAGCTTTTTCGTAATACATGTATGTTTTTGTCATACCTTTTTTATTGTCTTCTTCATCTAGAAAAAAATTTAAATTTAAAAATAATATTCAAAAGAAAAGAAAAAATTATTTACCTATATTCTCTGGATAAATAGTTAAATGTGTTTTTAAATTTGGATCATCTGGATTTGAACCATCAAATAATTGATTTACAATAAAACTATAGCAAAAAGAAAAAAAAAACAATACAATTTGATATTAAATTAGCTTTTTTTCTTTTTTACTTATATTTATCTCCTGTTTGACTATCTTCAACAGTTATATATTCACAAAACCATAATGGTTGAATACCTTGTGATTGTATACTTAAATATGCCGAATTTATTTTTCCTAAATATGGCCATATGAGATAAAATGTATCTAATTGATCAGGTTCAAATACAGAACTTTTAAAAGCTGAATTTGCACTATATAATTGATCTTTTATACAACGAAAAAAAAACAATCATTTTTCGAAGAAAATAAATTTATTTTATTATACCAGAAAAATTTCCATTTTCACCTTTAAGTTGAAAAAATATAAATGAATCTGTAAGTTTATTTGGTTGTTTTCCTGTTTTAACTTGAATTGTATATGTTGAAAATCCAATTTGTTTATATGATTTTAATTGTTTTAAAGGTTTTAATGGTAAACGTTGAACAAGACCAATATCACGTTGAATAATAAATCGAGATTTTTTTTCATTTGAATATTTTTCTAATGATGAATTAAGTGGAAAATGATAATTGTTAGCACCATCATCAATTATATCAATCCAATCAACTTTCCATAATGAATATTGACTATCATGTTCAATTTCTATTGCATATATATCACCTAAATAATTTAATTCAATATTAAATAAATCAATTTGTCCTGATTGCCATTTAATATTATTAATTGATTGTATAAGTTGTATATCAGAAGATTTATTATATGTACCATATAATTTTATTTTAACATTTGTTTCATTTGATAATGATGAACTTATATCATCATTTGTTTTTATTTTAATTATATATGTTGATTTAATTGGTATATTATTAGATAAATTATCATGAAGATTTTCATTAGATTTTTCTATTGAATTATTTGTTGATATTTGATTAGCTAGTATATGTATTGAATAAAGAATAAGATTCATTCGATCAAGTATATCAGTTGTAACTGGTGAAAATAATATTGTTTCTTTTACTTTTGGTTCATATTGCATTTGACACATTAATAAATCAATATTACCTTCATATTGATTAATATATGTTAATAATTCTTGTAAATCTCTTTTATTTTCTGTTATAGTTAAATTTGAAAAAATTTTATTTATTTCACGTATTATCTCTTTTAATTTATTATGAAGTGTTACTGTTTCAATTGATAATATTGATCGATATTCTGGACGATTAAAACGTTCAGCACGAAGCTATGAAAATAATTTAAAAAAAAATTAATATTTTTTTTATTTATTCATTTATATATACAGACTAATTGAAAAGTCAGTTAACTGAAGAAAAAATTTAAGTATTTCCGTTACAATTCTAGTAAATGAGATGAGTTTTTTTATTAATGATAAAAGTATTTTCAAGCTTAATATTCATAAGAACACGCCTAGAGAGATCCTTTTTTTATATATGACTATTCATCTCAACAAAAAAAGTTTACTGTTTGACGGATAGAAAAAGAAAATTATACAATTGACACAGAGTTGTTCTAGACATATCTTTTTGGATGTTAATCATAAACATACCTCTATTATTGGGAAAAAAACCTATTTCGTTTGCTCGAACTGTAAAGAAGATATTCAAGTTTTTCTTCGATTAACTGACTTTTTAAACTAATTTGTCTATTTTAAATAAATTGAAAAGAATATAAAAATACTTCATAAATATTTCGTTTAGCTCTTCGACACGCTCTTATAAGTGCTTGTTGATTAAGTCGAAGATCATAATCAATATTAAATGCTAAACAACAATTATATTGTTTTTGTTTTGTTGGATTTATTTGTTTTATATATGGAAATAATATTTGATCAGTTTTATCTTTAATTTCATATTGATTTAGATTTTCTAATGGTTTATTATATTCAATTTGATATATATCATCACTAGTTACATAACCTAATTCACGTAATTTTTTAAGTCCTTTTATTTTACGTTGTTCTTCTTCTTTAATTTGTTGTTCTAAATAATTTTGTTCACGTAATTTATCTTGTTGACGTAAACGATCTCTTTGATGACGATCTTGATTATCAATTTTAAAACTATGTTGTATATTTAAAACTTTTATTGTTAATAAAGTAAAATCTGTTAATGATAAACCGGCATCAATTAGACTTCGTAGAAGTTTATCTGCTTTTGTTGTAATCATTTATTTAATATTCGAAATATAAGAAACAAGAAAAAAAAAAAGATAAACAAATAAAATAAAAAGATATTTTTCATAACAAATGCGCGTTTTATAGATTATTATTTTAATGTAATTGTATCTTTACATTATTTTGTTGATGAATTACTTCGATTAGAAAATTGAATTTTTTGGAAACTAGCATTTTTTCGTTTCAAATTTAGAAGAACATATTATTTATTTAATGATTATTTTTAAATATTTGCTATCGAATACTATAGACTACATAATGGTATAGTATTATAAGTAACAAATCCTTGAGCTAAATTTATGAAAATATTGTAAGAAAATGCGTGTGCAATAAAGTGTAAGATAAATTTTTAATTTTATATATTTGATATAGAAAATAATTGACCTATATAGAAAGTTGATATTTTTGACACCTACGAAGTGTTCTTATTATCAAATTTAAATGTGTTATTTAATGAGAGTTATTCAATGTAATTAGCTGCTTCTATATTTATATAATTATCTTCTTTTTTTCTTGACTCTGTCATAATTCTTTATATAAATTCTATTAATTTATAGATCCTTTTTTCACAAAAGATTGTTATTAATAAGCATACAATAATATTTATGTATAGATACAATCCTTTTTATATCCTTTGAATTGTGATCAATATCAAAACGAAATATATATTGCATAGCAGTTTAAAATATTAGAATGAATAAGAAAAATTATTTTTATTAGGAGAAAACTTAAACTTCTGTCATGAAATTCAAGATATAACAAATGATAGTTTTTAATTTGTTTTAAAGCTTTAAGAAAGATTAAATTGTTATCGAATTAAAGTTTTTATATTTGATTTCTAAGCTGGAAAAAACAGAGATACAATATAATTCTCATTCATTTCAAAATTTTAATTAAAAGTATTTCTCACTAAAACTATTCATTCTTGAAAATTTTAATTCAAATGAATCATATTGCATAAGAATTCTCTTATGATGAATGGCTTAATAGAAGTACTTTTCTTTTGACATAATCTTATTAAAAAGAAAAATTGAATCTCGAAAGGCTGAGTATCCTTTATTTCATAATGTTATATTAGTTTGAATTATTGTTATAGAAAATTTTTACTAAAGAATAGTTAAAATATAATTATTAATTTAGATATTATTTCTAATTAAAAACTAATCAAACTAATGTATTATATTTCATTTTTCAGAAATCTTTCTTCTGAACTGTTGATCATGTTAATTTCCGTTTATGAATTATAAACAAAAATAACTAATTAATATACTTTTATATTTCAAACAAAAATTTTGAATTTTTCTTTAGAATTAATATAGTCTGCTAATTATTTTTCTTTCCATTTCTTCATATGAGTGTTTTATGAAAGTAACTTAATAAACATTACAAGTTCTTTTTGTTTTTGGTACTATCTATATATAGATCTCAATTTTCATAGAACAACTGATATTTTTGTGATCTTTAATAATCTTGTTTAAATCTTTATCAAAAAGAAAAAGATAATATTACATATTATAACTGCAAAATTATATATTTTTTATTTAAAAAGACTGTGTTTTAACAAAAAAAACACGTAATTAATGTATACAAATATTTAATTAAATAATGTTTATTATTTAAGTTTAAAAAATAGAATATAGTTTATATTTTTGTACATGAAAATGATTAATAAAATTGGACAATTAATTCTGTTTTGTTCAATTAGTTTCTTTTCTTTTTAAAGAATATTTTTGTCGACTAGTCATTCTAAGATTATTATTATTATTATTATTATTATTGTGATTTCTATTGCATAATCTACTTGTTGTATGTAAAATTTTCTCAATAAATAATTGTCGAAATTTTCGACGAAATGTTTTTGAAAGAAATATAAAAAAAATAAAATTTGTACCATAATGTATATTACGTATTGTACGAAGTATATGATCAATATAGTGCATTTTTAATAAATAAATCGAAGAATTTAATTTTTCTGGATACATACGTTTAATATAAACATTATAAGACCAAAATAATCGATAAGGAATTGTTAATATTAAATAAGATAATGCTACACTAACAAGCATTAATGTTACTGTTCGATCACGTGAATGATGTCTTCTTGGTACACTATTATTTAATTTTACAATAATTGGAGTATCGTTTGATTTTATTATACGCACGGGTAAATCAGTTAATGTTGATTGATCTTTATGAGTTGTTGATAATAATGTTTCACATGGAGAACTTTTTCTATTAATTTCTAAAGTTTTATTTAATGAAGTATTTAATTTGTTTGATAAATGTTTTTGTAAACAATTTAATGGTACATTTTTTTTCTTAATTATTGCTGTTGATTGCACTGAATTTGCTGAAACGGACATAAGATGTTGTCGTTGTTTTAATCGTATTATAATCATTATACTCATTGCAGCAACAAATGTTAATGGTAATATATGTAAAAAAGAAGATAAGATTATTCCAATAATATCATAAGCATATTCATGTTTTCGACTATAATAACAACGTTTCCAAACAATAGCATATGTATGAGTTATTTTTTGTTTTAAATCAAAATAATGTTGATTTGTTGCTATAACTGGTCGAAGTTCATGCATAAATATTGGATAAAGACAACATAATATACCTAATAATGTAATAATACCAATACTACGAAATGCTTGTAAATGTTGACGATATTTAATATTACGTGTTAAACAATAACAACAATCAAGAGGAAAACAACAAAGTACTAATGATGATGGATTAATTGATCCCGATGAAATTTTTTTTCGATCACGATTATTTTCATTAATATTATTATTTTTAGATTTAATCGATGCTCTTGGTATATTTGATGACATACGAAAAAAATATGATGAAGGACGACATACTGAATACCAACGATTGAATGATATAGCACACATATACCATGCACTTAATGCTGCAAAAAGTTGATCAGGACACATTAATGCTTTACTAAAAGAAAAAGAAAAAAAATAATAAAAAAATTTAAAAAAATTATTTTAACAAACCATAAAAAATTGGATCGATCTCGAAAATAACCACTTTCAGGTGTTCGATTAAAACAATTATCAAGCCAAAATATAAATACTGGAATCAATAGATTAAGTGTATCCGATATATTGAGCATAATTGTATAAAATGAAACAGGTAATTTAGCAATATTACCATTAATTAAAATATATATAGCAAGAAGATTTCCAATTACACCAAATACTATCTAATAAAACAATTTCGTTTTAATTAAATATTTTTGAAAAAAAAAAGAAAACTAAATTTTTATTTACCACAATTGGATTGACAATAAGAACAAACCAAAATGATATAAATGAAAGAAGACGAAAAGAATTTGCATTATTTAATGATGCTGGTAATGCTGATACAAGAGATAATGATGATGGAAATGATGTATCCGATGATGATGGTAAACTTGAACTTGATGGCATATTATATGTTGTTTGATTATCAGACATTTTAGAAAATAATTGTTGAAGTATTGTTGCAAGATGTTGTGGACCACCGGAATAACTCATATTATTTTCTGTACTTTCATATAAATAATCATAAGGTGAAAGTGAACTATCATTATTTGCTGGTATTATATTAGCAAGATTTGAAACAATATTATTAACTAATTCTGTATTGTATTCTGGAATATTCATTTTTATTTTAAAATAAATAATTGTAATAATCAAATCTAGAAAAAAATAAAAATAAAAATCAGTGAATTTATATTAACATATATAGATTTGCAGTTTTTTTGTGCATTTTTTGAGTGTCTGATGAAAATATTTTTTTTCTCTATTTAAACATTCATTAATACACAAAAAGCAGGAAATACTTGAAAATTTGACATAAGTATATACGGTAGATCGCACAGAAACATGTCATATGGAAAATCGAGAACATATTTTTACGAAGCGACTATAAAAAGATCGGAAGAAAAAATGTGAACGGCAAAAATCTGGAAAAATAAGAATGTCGAAAGTGCTTTTAATTCATCTTAATCACCCTCACTATTCGGATTCACTATAGCAAAATATATGTAGTATTTTTACATCATTAATGTATATTTAACCTCTGTTATTATGTTCTTTCAATATTTATCACATCGACATTTTTCTTTCGCCCTGTTTAAAACATATCATTTTTTATGAACACAATAGAAATAATTAATAAAAATTCCTGTCTGACTTTGTTTTCTTCTAGACACAACAAAGTATAAAATTTCAACGATTAAAGCAATTCATCAATATAGATAGTCAAATAACATAAGTCGTATTTGTGGTATCAAATATATCAAAAATTTGTCCTTAAAAAACTAATTTTGCCTTACTTCTATATAAATTGAACTTTATTGATTCATATTTTATTTTTATCAACAAACTTCTAAAGTATTGCTCGAAGTTTCTCTCTTTAATTATACAAAAACAACTGTTCTGTTTTTTTTTTGTTTGCTTCAATTTTTTACACTGATCGGATGACTATATTGTCTAGATTTTGAATAAACTGTTTCATAAATATTTGTTTCTTCATGTCTTTATGCAAAGAAATTCAATAATACAAAATTACATTATCATGAAGTCAATAGAGAGTAGACTCACTTCTTTCCACCCACTAGCCGTCAAACTTTTGTCTAGATTATAATAAGCTCTCTATGAAAAATATTTCATTCATAGTAATACGTAAAATCAATGTTAAAAATTTAATATAAACAACTTTGAATGTACTAGTTAGTCATGCTGTTCAAATCAATTGAAAGCCACAGGTATTATTTTCTGAATGTAATAAAAATAACTACTTGCGTGATGAGCAATGTGTAAGCCATCGTCATTTATCATCCTATTCACACAAGTTTTTAGTGAATAAGAAAAAAGATGAATTTTTTTCACATCATCAGCCAAAGATAATGAGAAAAAAAATCTTTTTCATAAATGACTACTTACTCTTTTTTCTAAGGTTAAGATTGACCTAAATAGGAGAAACAAAATAATGTCATATAATATAATATCTACGATTCATTTGAATGTAAAGATTAATCTGAATAGATGAGAAAAAAAAACCATTATTTATATAAATTTATATTTATTATCAAAAGAAATTATGAATATTGGGAAAAGAAAACTAAAATGAAGATTTTAAATTAATAATTATAAATATAATTTTAATGCTTGGCTATAAGCTATTTACTATATAACTTTATTTGAAATACATAAATATTATAGTAGTTCTGTATGACTTGAAAAGCTAATGCGCATACTGTTCAATCTATAATGAAGAACATCATCTATTAAAATAGACGGAGTAAATAAATCGCATTTTACAAAGATAGTACGCAACCAATTGAAAGATAGGTTCAACGATCAAAGGACTGAATAAGGTAAATTTATTTCATTAACATCACGATAACCTGATTCGATATTCTTAGATTTCTTATTCTGATAATATAAAGAACTAAATATCTATAAAACAGTTATTCAAAATCAAGCGATAAGATTAATATAGAAAGAAAAAATTCCTACGTCATATTTTCTACAAATAGAAAAAAAACCAAATGAGATGTTATTGTCTAATTCAAAATACAACCTTTGAAAATAATTTTGAAGTTTCTTCGTCAAAATAAAAACTTTGTAGAGTCATGTCTCATATTCAAAAATAAAATATTAGTCAATAAAGGTTGATTCATACTAGAAATATAGAAAATTTCTTTTAGAAAAAAAAGATTCCAAAAACACTCTACACAATCATTTTAATTAAAATAGTAAAAAGGGTACTGTAACTATGATAGAAAAGAGAAAAAAAAACGTCTATATTATAACAAAAAAAAAATGAAGAACTTGGCGAATAAAGAAGAAGAGAAAAAAAATGAATATTGCGTGTTACTTTTACAAAATAGCGCTCTTGTACATCAGAAAAAAAACGAAGAACGCATTATAAGATAATCTGTCACTTCATCTTTCAACATGTACATTCTTCTTTTTTTAAAAAAAGAAGTTGAATGGAAAATGATATAGAAAAATCTCTTGCGCTCAAAAAAATAATATTACCCAAGGGGTTTATTGAAGAATAGTGCGATAATTATTAACAAATAAACAGTTAATGAATAAAAGAAATAATTACTTGCAATTTCTTTTATCTCTCACTGGTATTCCAGTGATTAGTCAACACGCACTTCTGCAAGACAGCTCTTGCGCATAATAATTATTTATCTCTGTATTCTTTGACACAATGTAAGTAGAGTTCTAGATATTTCTTTTATATTCATATTTTTCTTTCAATATTTTCCCTTGTCTTCTTTTTAATTTCAAGTTCAGTTGGTATTATCGATTTTGACATGCGCTGAATAGAACGAAGAAAAGACAAAAGAGAATTTAGCAGAATATGTCTTGTTACTGATTCGTAGGAAATAAATTATAAATCTTTTCTTTCTTATGTCTATTTTAATATTCTTGTAAATTAATAATATATTTAAAATTTTCACAAAATACAGCAGAAGTTCATGATAAGGACAAAAAGTAAACAAAAAATAATACTTATCTTATATTCACTTTGTTTAAAATACTTAGAATGCATTAATTCTTTTGTATTTTTGACGTTGCACAAGTACATTTATGCCTAGATTGATTCATGCAATTACTAAATTTTTTCTTTCATGTATAATTTATATTTTGCCTACACAAATAACCATGTCATCCAAAATATGAGAAAATATGTCTATATGTTATCATCAAATACTCAAAAAGAACCACAAAAACGATGGAAAGAATATATAGATTACAAACTAAATTATATATTCTTTTCTTTCTTAATATATAGTGTAGTTGTGTATAATTCTCGTGCGATCGTTCGGATTCGAATAACGACAATATGCGAAGAAAATCGATTGTGTGAATGTGCACATGCAAATCGTTAGATAATATAAAGCATAAGAAAAACAAGTTCTGCTTATCTTATCTCATTATCATCGAACCGAAGTTAACTTCCTGTGTCTTTCTTTTATCATTGGCCGACATTTTTTTTTATCTATAGAGAGAAGATGAGCTCTTTGAATTTCTGCATCAATGCATCCAATAATATAATATCATTCAATGATTTGATCGTTTAATGATAATGACAGACAATATCATTCATTTAATTATATAAAAAAATATATAGCAAAAACAAACTGATATAAAGAACAAAAATAAGAAACTTTTTATATGTAAACATATATTTTCTATGATTTTTTTTTCGTTATAATCAAGTTATTAGAATTTTAATTCATTGTTTAGCACGTGAAACAAGACTTATTCGACTACTTGAACGTGATGTCGGACGTTTTTCTTTATCTTTTTTCTTTTTACTGCCACCTTTGACACTATCAAAACATTTTCGAAGACCATACATAGCTGCAGCAAATATTACAGCATTAATAATCAAATAGACAACCCAATATAATGCTAATATAATCGCCAAATTTTCTCCATCACATACTTCAGTTGATGATGATTGTGTTGTTGTAGACATACTAGAATATATAATTAAATAAAGATAACGAATAAAATCATATTTTGAATATGTATATATATACAAACTTTATTTATACTTGTAAATTTTATTCGTATATATATGAAAAATGTGTGCAGAAATTTAAGTTGCTTCGTTTTTCTTCTATTTGTATTGATTGCAAAAACAAGCAGCACATCTATGGATGACGCCTACACAATCGTTTTTTTACTTTAAAGTGCACTTTGCATAATTCAAAAATCAACACAATTTTTTCAACGTTTTATAAAATACAAACGAATTGACTCAATAAAAAAAAAAGAAAAATTGCATAAGTGAAAAAACAAAGAATTTTAAAAATATGTAAGATTCTATGCAATGTACAAAGAAACAAATAAATATCATATGACATTCTTTTTTCTTTAATCGGTTGATTTTTCTCACTATTAAAACAATTAATGTATTTTAATCGAATTTTTCATCAGGTAGGAATAGATATAAACAGAAGATTTTAAAACGGAAATAAAAAAAATTAATCTCGTACATCCATAACGAATAGAAAATCGGAAATTAATCAACTTTAAGCTGATAGATCTTTATATAAACCTAGATAAATAGTCATTTACAAAAAGGAAATATTAAAGGTCATATAATTGAAATACTTTACTAAAAAATAGAATAAAATAGAATTTTTTTCTCCTTTTTACTTAATGTATTTTTTTTCATAATATCATGCTCGGTTAAGTATTCTTCAATATGAAAGATGATAATTATTTACTAGTTATCTATCTTAAACAAAATATAGAAATTATTTAATTTTTTATTAAAATAAAAAGTTCGACAAGGTCGAATTTGAATGAATAATAATGGTTTTTTTATAGTTTAAAAGAATTTTTTGAATAGATTCCTGAAGAATATTATAACATTTCTTTTGTTATATCATGAAAAATAAGAACGCAATATTTATTCATTTGATATTAACACATAATTGTATGTATTTTCAATAAAGAACATCAAATTTTAAATATAATTCATATCAGCCTTTCGTTGTGCTCGCTTGATTACCATAAAGTATATTTTTTATTTGAAAAAATACTTATTTACGTGCAATTATATGAATAGAATTCATTTATTCATTGAAAGATTCATACAATAGACCTTAGATTACATTATATAAATTATAAACAATCTAATAAGTATGTTTGAGAGTTATTAGAAGGTATTTTTAAACAGTAATATTTTCCTATATTATAAAGATTATTTTAATATTTTACAAATGATATAGATCTCTGTAAAATATTTATATGAATTCCGATTCTCATTATAGGTAATAAGTATTTTAAAAGAAGAGTAACAGCTAAAAGAAAAACAGAATAATTTATGTACCCTACTTTTTTTTTAATAGATAAACTATGCTTTTGTAGAAGATCACAGCATGATGAAGTTAATTATAGACTATGAATAGTCTTATTTGATGTATTGATTATATGAACAAGGCATTGCTAACATTAAAAAAACCTTTGTACTTATTTTGATCTATAATCATGATAATGCAAAAACGGAAATTTTATCTTTAAAATCAATAGTTTCTATATGTCAACAAATGCCGACTGATAATTTTCTCATCATGCTATGTCAATACATGGATCAAGCAATATTTTTTTCTCACTATGATGACATAGCTTTTTTTTCAAGGTATTCAAAATATCCTATATAAATGTATCAGTAATGGTATCTGATAGTTTCATAAGTCATCAAGTTGATCATAAAAAACAGAAATTAGAACTGTCGAATTTACTTTTTGATTCATTAAAATGTTGCCTATAATTATTGTTATTGTTGCAATAACTACTACTATTCATGCACAGCAGTCATGTCAATTAACTGATCCTGATATTCTTGGTCCTTATTATATTCCCGGTGCACCTAAATCAGAAGAACAACTCTGTGCTAATTTACCAGCACATGATCGACTTGTATTAACTGGACAAGTAGTAGATTATGATTCAAAATGTGCACAAGGTATTCCATATGTAAAACTTGATTTATGGCAGGTAATTTAAGAAGAAAGATATGATTTATTTTGTTATAAAAATAACTTTTCATATGAATAGGCCAACTATAACGGTGTTTATTCCGGTGGAAAAGGTGAAAGTGATTGGTGGTGTAGAGGTGTTTTTCAAACAGATGCTAATGGAAAATTCCGTATCACTACAC
This sequence comes from Macrotrachela quadricornifera, assembly GCA_022393335.1. Taxonomy (NCBI): domain Eukaryota; kingdom Metazoa; phylum Rotifera; class Eurotatoria; order Philodinida; family Philodinidae; genus Macrotrachela; species Macrotrachela quadricornifera. Next base: position 32,672 of record JAJEKB010018471.1, read on the forward strand.
TTATGCCAGGCCGTAAATATTTTTTTTTCGATAAGAACTAATGTATATCTTGTTTTTATTTTTTATTTTTAAAGGTTATGATGACAATGGTTACCGTCCAGCTCATATTCATTTTAATATAACAGCTCAAGGTTATCCAAAATTAGTAACACAATTATACTTCAATCAAGATTATTATTTATCACCACGAGATTCTTGTCAACGATGTAAGAATTTTGTATTATACAAAACAAAAAATAATTAAAATATATTTTTTAGGTCGTAGTGATGCAAAAACATTGACAGTATCTACAGCACATTTAAGTGATATAAAAACATTTGAAGGTAATTGGAACATTGTTTTATCAAAAACCGCACGTACTCCATTTCCACCAATGAGCCGTACATCACTTAGACGTGGATCATATACTACCATCAGAGAGCACATCATGCAATAATTATAATAATCTATCTAAGATTTGAAAAAAATGAAAAGAAATTTTATTTTTCTGAATACATACCATGGAAACAGATTTTTTTATCGATATGTTTTTTTTTCTTTAAACGAAATATATTCTGTTCTATCGTACGTGTTTATAACAAAACCTTTTTTTGCTTTATATTTCATTATCATTCACATTAGCTCTCAATATAGCAAAAGAAAAATAAAGATAATATGAATCATTATCAATGTCGAACATGGTCAACATTGAATAATATTAAAACATTTTTTGGTTGCAAGTATAATTCATTTTGTTGTTTATTTCTTTTGTATAAAGATAAAATTTTTAATTGATTAAGAAATCGATATTATCAACCTGTATCAAAAATTGAAGTTGAAGAATCGAAATATTCAATTGAGAAAAATACATCATGTATAGAAAATAATAAATCAATATTAGAAGATCATATTGATAAAATAAATATAAAACAAATTGATGAAATTTTACCATTAATGAATGAAAAATCATTTAATTTAAAAATTCTTATACCACCAATAGTAAATCAATTGAATTTTTTCTCATAAGAAAATGTATTTCTATTTAGAGTTCATATACAAATGATACTCGTCCAGATGTAGATTTATTAGAATGTTAATACTTTATTAAAAAAAAAAAAAGAAAAAAAAATTCATCAATAATTATCGACAAGAAAATGATTCACAATAATAAAATTCTTCAATAAATTAATTTATATAAACTATCTTTGATTTTTTTTGTAATAATCTGATGAAATATATAATTTATATATCCATTTTAAGGGTTATCTTGTTATTCATGTTAAATAATAATGTATACCTAGAACATTATTCATTTTTAATTAATTTATGAATATAATGATTTTATTAAGCATCGGTCATGCAATAAATATAATGAGTGCGAGAAAAAGTGTTGAATTAAATTTAAAGTTCAACAAGGATAAAGGAAATGTCTGCTTGGAATATCAAAGAAATAGATTTTTCTAAATATATAGTGTACTATATTTAGGAAACAGTTTTGACACATAATTTCACAAATTATGATCATATATCTTTTTTAGTAGATCTAAATATATATTAAAGTGTGTCTATGGAATGTTGCTTGTCATTCTAGTAATTACTTCCAATTCATTAAAATTTTCAACTTGAATTTTGTCTCAACATAAATTATATATCAAGAACATCTCCGATATTTTTTTCACATTTATCTGTGATTGAAATAATATTTTCTTCTTTGTAGTAATTAAAACTAAAATATATCAATATTCCTCAGAAATTCAAAACCTATAATATTGTAACTGTTTGCAAAAAAAAACTTACACAAAAATTAGATTTTTGTTCTACTGTTTCCATGTTTTATGAAACAGTTACAGGCTGCATTTATTTTGTTGGCAATTATTCATCAGTTAGATAAAAAAATGATTTACTAGAAGTGTGCTTATTTTTGTTTTCAGTATATAAAAATTCAGATATATCACCCCGTTCTTCTCAAAATAACTCTTATCTATTTATATCATATTACTGAAGCAAAAGCATGAGCTAGCTAGCATTATGAAACATTCAAACAACTCGAACAATTTTTAATAAAATAATTTTAAAATATTTATAATAGAGCTATACTAAGTTGTGCATTATCTTTAAAAGAATGATGGTGTGTTATTATTTCTTCTAAAGATGAATGAATAAAAATTTAAATTATAATAGTACATAGTTCCCTTTGTGACCTATCACTAAAGAGATGAAACAATTTAAATCAATGTGTATCTAAAGAAATATCTTCAAAGTAAGGCGTGCAAATTTTTTTGTAAACAGTGATATATCTAAGATTTTCATAAGAAAACAAGCCAGAGTTTATATAGACTTTGAAACTTCTACTATATATATATCCCCCTGGAAAAAATAGTATCACTCGATATTTTTAATATATCATCATTATAAATGGGCATTGAGAGAAAAGTAATTATATATTCGGATAGCCCATGGAGTTCTCTACAACTATAAAGGTATCCTCATTGTCAGATTCTCTGAAAATGTATTCTTTACTCTTTCATTCATATTTTTAAGTTTATTTTGAATATGAGAACAAGTGACTGCAAAAGTAAGTATATGTTCTGAAAGCGCATGAAATTATCTATCACCAGATACTTTTATTAGTCGTGATTTAGAATTTTTTGATAACAAATACTTTAAGTATTGTTAATGTATCGACACATCACGCATCTAGATCGAGTATTGTCGAAGTACTTGTGTAGTAATTATGACTGGAACTGTCACTATGAGAGTACATTAACAATACTCAAAGTATTCGCTGTCAAATAATTCTAAGTCACGACTAATAAAAGTATCGAGTGATAGATAATTTCACGCGCTTTCAGAATATATACTTACTTTTGTAATAACTTGTTCCACCATTGAAAATAAACTTAAATATTTGAATGAACAAGGAATAAAATATGCATTTCTGGGTAATCTAACAGTGAGGGTGCCTTTACTGTGCTTCAACTTATTAAAAAATAACAAGCAAACATACAATGTACAGTATTGACGTTATATATTTGAATTATGACAGTATTATTAAGAAACATATTTACAAATATAAATTACAATTTCTTGATTCAAATATATTTTTTCCACATTTTAAATTATCGATTTTTGATATTTTGAAATATCACATAACAAGTGATCGATAATAAATGGTTGCACTTTGCATTGCATATTTTTATTTTAAAATACATATTATTGAAAAAATCAGATACACCACAAGGTGTAGCATGGAAAGTTCTACAACTTACAATATAAAGCTTTTTTAATTTTTTTGAAAGAAAGCAAAATTCTATGAAATCTTTTTTTGTCTTCGCGAAAATATTATTTATTGATCGCATAGGTTTTTTTTATTTTAAAAGCAAAAGGTAAATATGAGCAAAATACGACATACATCGCTTTCATTTACCTTTTTTGTATAAAGATGTTTTTTCTGAATCAGTTCTTGTAACATAGACATATATAAATATGTTTCCTCTTTTAGATGCTAATTAAATAAAATTAGTTAACTAATTAAGAAGTAATTAGTGAATATCTCTCTAAGGATACAAGGAAAAATTCTGAAAATTTCAGGATAGACTGAAGGATCCGAGCCATATGTACTATATAATTTTCAGCGAGATCGGATTTCAAAAATTTTGCTTATAAAAATCGGTCCTCGAGAGGCTCACTGAAGTTCTTAAAAAAAAATTTTGTGTTATCAACATCTCAAAGTTCTAAGGAAAAATTTGTCTTTTTTCTGAATTTGTTTTGAACTTTTTATTCAACTATATGAACATTTTTTTCGTATATATATATTCATACACCATCACGTCGCTAGCGAAAAGTAAATCGAATTTCTTGAAAAATTCATGCATGGCCTCAAAAAAACTTAAAGTAAAGATTTTAAAACCCTATAAGTGGTCTACAAAATGTACCATTTAGCCTTTAAAAATGCTATCTTAATTTGGAATTTTTAAAAACTAATGTCCTTTTTTGAATCACATCACTAACGCTAGTTTTTTTCATCAATAACTCCTCTTGATAAAGACGTCTAGGGCTGATTTTTGCAGGATATCTAGGGTAATTTAACATACATACAACATATACAAATCAGCTCTAGAATATTTCGTTATGTCGAGATATACGTGTTTTAATTTTGCGATGTCACATCGCTATTACATGAATTTGTCCATATATATAACAACTTTTACTTAGTAACATCGTAGAGTTTTTCATGCTGCATCTTCTGATGTATCTGATGTTTTCAATAATGCGTGTTTTGAAATAAAAATATGTAATGCAAAGTACGGCCATTTATTATAGGTCAACAGTCGAATACAATTATTCATTATAGCGATGGTTTTCATGTGATATTCAAACAATTGATCTCAATACAAGTTTAATTAAAAACTCAATTTTATCTAGAGAATATGAAAATAATATTTTATTCGAATGTTGTATAGAAAGGTAATGTTCTATTTCAAATAACGATTATCAATGATGAAAAATCGATGATAAAAAAAAATTTTATGAACATATTCGTTTCGTTCTTTTTCTTGATGCAGTGATATTGCCATATCTCAAGATTGTGAAATTTAGAATAGACGAAAAATAAGGTATTTTCTCTTATTGAATGACCTTTTTTCTCTAAATTTGTAAAAGAATTTCCTTTTACTTTTTTTCTTCAGAGATCTTTATCATTTTCAAAAAAATATTTCTCACCAAATTTTTTTTAATTTATATTTTTCACACTAAACATTCTTCCCTTTCTATATTCTATATATATTACTCTTTCAATACATATCGACAACTTTGAAGTATTAACCTATCACTACTTAACACAAACAATGCAAATGCAAAAACAACAATCACTTCAATAAAAATATATAATTGTTAAGCTTCTATTATTTATCTGTAAAAAAGCAAGATAAAACAATATATTTATTTTCAAGAAACAATATAATAAATTTTTTATGTAACAACTTGTTATTGACAATTAGTTGTGAAGAATATTTTATACAATAGATTGTAATCAATAAAACTATTTACATATAATAACAAGAGATGTTTGAACACAATACAAAAGTCAATATTTTCTTTTTCTCTATAATTAAGATGAAACATATGTATTTAAATAAAATTAATCTCATAATATTACTTTTTGTACTAAAACCTTGAGAGGAGAAAAAAAAAAGAATTTTCCTCACATTTATCAAACATTTAGTATATTAATAATACTAATAAATCTTGAAGATATATTCATGTAAAGAATGTCTTAAATAAATTACGTGATAGATATAATTCAATAAATAATTATTTTAGAATAATGACGATAATTAGAAATGACAGATTCAATGCTAAAACGATTAGATTAATCGTATACTAATAACAACAAGGTTGTATAGTCAATCTGATTTCATACTATACATACCAAGAGAAAAAGAAAGGTTCTAATTAGCTTTGAAATATGAGTATAGTATCTACAACTAATATATAATTAAACTATTCTTCTAAAAATTAATCTCATTTATCAAATAACTAATCCAATCAATGTAATTGAGAAGATATTATTTGTACATATATAATACATGAATATAAATTGTCATTAAATGTAAATTAAATTCTTGTTTTATCGTGAGAAATCAAACATACACGTGATATTTATTCGTTTTTCATTTTTGAACATTTGTTCATTACTTTGAAATGAATACTTTCTATTTAATTGATTCAATAAGAGTAAAAAAAAACTATTGAGAATTATTTCATCAGAAAGGAAATAGTACACTTCATATCCTATTCAACTTTTTGACATTATATTCAAATATTCATTCTCTTATTCAATATAAACGATTACGTATATAACTTTAATTTCTCTCTTTTTTTTTCTAACATCAATAATAGAAGAAGGGAAAAAAACCTAAAAGTTTTATATGAAAATAATCATTAAAAATGTAACAATCGTTACTTTTTATTTCTCTACTTATTATCTCAATATTATCTAAATAATCATTTAAGACTATTATATAATAATTCCTAAATATCACTAAACTACTTAAATCTATCGAAATTTTTTTTAAAGTTAACTGATATGTTATCCAAAACAAAACTTTAAATTATAAAAAGAAATATTTCTTAACTATTTAGTATCTTAATGTTCAATGAGAAAAAAAAACTTGATCTTTCAATCATATGAAGTATATCGATAAGAAACCTATATAAATATCTATCAAAATGAATATAAGTATCTTAAACTAACAAACGAATAGTAACAACAATAGACAAAGTTTATTTTAGGTTGATATGTCTATCAATCTAGGTATGTCATTCGATCAAATCAACAATATATTCATGTATATATATATATATATACCATTTAATGAAAGATCAACATCTTTCATATATATATTGAACAAGAAACCTAACAGATATGGTCAATACAATATGTATATACAAAGAAAAAATTTTGCTTAAAACGAGATCATATTAATGATATATTGCCTTAGTTATAATTACATCATATATTTTTTATCAATCTGTATATATATATATATGTGGATCACTGAATTTATATTTTATCATTTCTTTTGATTATCATTTGTACTCGTTCATGTAATGACAACAAATATAATAAGATGACGGTAGTCTTCTATTTATTTTTGATTGCTTCTACTTATTCTCGTTTATTATCAATAGATCGATCAAATATAAAACCATGAGAAAGAAAGAAAAGAAGAAGAAGAAGAAGAAGAAGCAAAAGTATAAAGAAAAAATGATAAATAGTGCAAAGATAGATGTGTGAGAAAAGATATAGACTTAGTCAGAATGCCTTATTCTTATTGATTCATGCTAGCTGTATATACAGACACATTAATTTAGTTGAACCCCATGACCGCTGTCCTTCTTTTTTTTTTTTTGTTTTTTTCTTTCTCTATTCTAGATAAAAATTGTTTGAACCGAACAACTTAGCTTGTGACCATACGCGCTCATCGGTCGAAAGAGAGAAAAGAAAGAAGAAAGAAAAGACAGGAATGGCAGTGCCGCATCTATCGACGTAAAAATTAACGAAGGAGAAGAAAAAAAAAGAGTGTTGATTGTGTATATGTGAAATAGACAGCTGGGTATGTACATAGATGATGCACATTTATAAAATAGAGAGTAACACTTCTTTCTAACTAAATTGGTTCTAGATAATCATAGATATATAAAATCGAAAAACTGACAATATTTTATATACTATTAAATGAGAACAAAAGAAAGAAATTTGATTGTGCATTGGATCGTATATATTCCTTCGAGGCATCAGGATAGAATCTATTGTCATTTTATGTCTCAAGTGGATTAAATATTTCTAAAAGCTTATTGAACGATCAATTACTAAATAGGTAAAAATATGAATATGAATATTCTCTATTTTTTTTTAGATATTTAAAATTAAATGGATCGATATGAATTTGAAAATCATAGTCAAATAACACCAAAATTAATTTCAACAATAATTAATCCTGAATGGATAACATTCATTGAATATATACTTTATTATGCATATCCAATTGTAATATTAAGTGGAATATTTTTTTGTTTATTAACATTAATATCATTAATGCAAAATGTTTCAATGTCATTAAAATCATATTTATTTACTCAAACAATATTTGATTTATTATTTTTACTACTTGGTATATGTCTTTATATACCAAAATATTCATTAAATATAATTCCAAAATTTTTAAATGAAAAAATTTATTATAATTTTCTTTTTTATATATTATGGTTTATAATATTATGGTTATTTTTAATAACATGTCTTGATCATACATGTACAGTAATACAATCAAATGGTTATAATGAAAAACTTTTTTGTACACCATGTTATTCAAAAAATTTTATTATTGGAATTATTTTCTTAGGTATTATTTTTTCTTTACCACAATTATTTGCATGGGAATATACATATGATAAATATTATCATACAACATATTTACATAAATCATTTTTATATGAACATATTTACTTTTGGTTTTTACATATTATTTATTTATTTATACCATTATTTGCTATATTTGTTTTTATGGGTACATTATTATATACATTATGTAAAAAAAATGAACATTATTTATTAACATCATATGGTAATAATCATGGACATTATACAATACATTATGGTAATTCACATGAAAATTCATTAAATTATTTTAAAATACGTGAAAGAGAAAATTTAACAAAATTATTTATATTTATTTGTTTTCTTTATCTTATATTTGTCTTACCATATTCATTTGTAATTTTTTTTGGTAAATTATTTTTACGTGAACAAACAATATTTATAACAAAAACAATATTTAATGAAATTCTACTTGCATATGATTTATCATTAATATTAATTTATATACAAATATTAATGAAATTTTTTGTTTTTATTATATTTAGTAGAAATTTTCGTTTATGTTTAAAAAAAATGATAACATGCCGATGTTGTTGTAGATCATCATCATCATCAATAGAATTAAATGAACATGAAAATGATGATGGAATATATATGAAATAAAATTAACAAAAAACAAAAAAAAATATAACCTAGTCAATTTAATAAAATGAATGTATGTTATTGTTTGTATTTGTGTTTTTTGACATTAGATAACAAAAAAAAAAAAACTAAAAAGATTTAAAAAAAAAACTTTTGTGTTTATTTCATTTGTTTTTCTTTTCTTTTGTTGTTGTTGTTGTTGCTGTTTGGTTTAAATATATTCAATGGATGAATTTTTATTATTGAATAAATAAGAACGATGAACAAAAAAAAGAAAAAGAATAAAAGATTTTTTTTTTGTTTTATGTTAAGTGTTTTAATCTATTATTATAATTATTGTCAAATATACTCTAGATAATAGAATAGGTAATACCTAGTTGATGAAAGATTTATGTAATCAAATCACGAAATAATGAAATATTTATTTAAAGATATTGAATGAGTCATTATGATTACGACATCAAGTATTTTGCAAATATTTCAGCAAAGATAAATCGTATAATCTTTATTTTCTTTTAAAAAGATATTTAATGAAAAGTTGTAATGAATAAATTAATATTGCAAAATAAAAAATGTCTTCTAAAGATTTTTATGATATTAAATATAGTACCAAATAGCATGATTATGTGACTTGTTTTAGTTTGAGTGTCGCAGATACCATTAGAATAAGATAATAGGGATTTATTTTTACAGCTTTTAAAAAGAAAATGAAGATTATGTGATTTATATGTGTGAGATATTTGCAAAATATCCTATGTCGTAATCGTTATTGTTTGCCATATTAAGAACGTTGTCAGATAAGTTCATAAATCGAACCCTTCCTTCAAATTCGATTCTCTTGATTTTTAAAAGAAAGCGTGCACATTTTTGACGCAGTCCTATGTATTTCTTTTTCACTTTCAATTGTATCATACCGTGTAAATTCAAGTTATTCTGTCTCAGGAGGGTATCCAATTTATATACATTTTTACATGATCATACATGCATCTTGTAACTTATTGAAGATTCATCTTTCTCGATTATTATTTTAACTATAGTATACCAAAAAATGCAGCTAAATCTTCTCTATTAACAAGGGAACATATTTAGGTGTTTAAGTCATTTAGACTTCATCTTTTCGCAATAAGTAGATGTCGATGAGTTATGAAATATCTCAAAAGAATACGTACCTCCAGTCTTTCCTTCTAGTGTTCGAGTCATTTTAGTAAAATTTTAGGCTGTAGCTCGGTATGTATCAAGAAATTAAATGACGTTATTTCGAATTGAGATTTAGTCTACAAATCGATATACTTGTGAGTAGAATGACCTGAAAATTTAGATTAGAAGAATGTTTTTCACAAGAGCCACTGAGTTTCCAAAAGAACATGAGATTCGCGTATCTTTCATAGTATACTAGTTAACTTATAAATTCAATATCTAGTATGGAAACTATTCTTCTAATATGAAATTGTCAAAATATTCTAGCCACAAATATACGTATTTGTGAGCTAAATTTCAGCTCGAAATAATGCTATTTAATATATTGATATATATCAAACTATAGGCTAAAATTTTACTAAAATGGCTATAACTCTGGAGAAAATATTTAAAGATATCTATCCTTTCCGGGATATTTCATATCTCATCGAGGTCTACTTATCGCGAACAGATGAAATCTAAACGGCTAAAACATCGAAATATGTTCTCTTATCAGTTATGTTTTTCTATGAGGTTTATCAACACGAATTTGATGTGTACATATAAATATTTGAATACCATTTAGGTAGATAAAAATGAGTACAATTTGTTGTTGCTAATGGTTGAATAATACGATCACTATCTACATCTATAGATTGTTTAGATGATCAGTTGTCATACTATCAAAGTGGATTATTGGTCTTTAATTTAAATTTTACTTTTTGTTTTTCATTTATGTCTAAACTCTGAATACCTTTGTTCAAAA
>JAJEKB010018472.1:0-59334 GCA_022393335.1 Macrotrachela quadricornifera
CTTCATCAGCCTAGAATAATATTTAAGATAAACATTACTTATTTTTTTAAAAAATTTTTCCTTTTTTTGTAAAAAAAACTCACAAGTCGTTTTTTAGCTTCGATTAATTTCTGTTCATTTTCAGCAAGAATTTTTTCTAATTCTTCACGTTTTTTTCTTTCTTCTTCCTATAAGTAACAAAAAACTTAATTTAATAAAAAATATTCAATAGAATCTATCATCATACTTCTTTAAGAATTAATTTTCTCATTTCTTCATTATTTCGTTTTTCAAGTTCAATTAACATTTGTTTTTCCATTGATCGTTTTAATACATCAACACGTCGTTTAACTTCATTTTCAATTTCATCTTTACGACGTTCAAGTTCTTCACGTACACGTGTTTCAACAATATCTTTAACACGTCGATCGACTTCTGATTGAATTAAATTTTCACGAATTTCTTTTTGACGTCTATGTAAAAGAAATTCAATAAAAATAAATTTAAAAAAAAACAACAGAATATATTTACAATAGTTGTATGCGTTCTCGTTCTAATTCATCCAATCGATCAGCTTCAGCTTTTTTTCGAGCTGCTAAATCAGTTAATTCGCTTGTATTAGTCATTCGACTAATATTTCTAACTAATATTGTATCTTCACGAGCATCATTTGACGATTCGCTCGTTGATCGATGATAAGATCTAAATTTAATACAGTAAAAAACTTGCATATATATATAAGTAAAACATTACCGTTTAGGTTTTTTCTCTCGTTCTCGATCATACGAACGTGATCTATGTCGTTTGGAAGAACTAGTAATTGAACGATCTTTTGATCTATCTCGATCACGGGATAATTTTCGTCTTTTATGTTTTTTGCTCGAAGGACTACGTGATCGACCCATCGTGTTTAATACAACACGAAATCTAAACAAAATTCAAAATAAGTAATTGTTGTGTAATTGATTTAAAAAAGAAACAAATAAAAATAAGTTTCAAGAAAAAAGAACTAACAAAGAAAAAGCTTATTTAATGATATTGACGTTTCGATGTTTGATAACAATAACCTATGAAAAAGATAATGAAAATTTTATTAATAAAATCGATCTTTATAAAAAAAAATAATTAAAAATAACAAACATATACTTACCCATTATACTTACTATAACAGTGTAGAACACATGACATATATAAGATAATTTTAAGAATGAAAAAAATGGCTAAAGTAGTCTATTCAAATCTCTTGTTTCTTTTATTATTTATTATATTTTTTGATACAAAAGTAGATCCACAGAAATTAAAGGTAAAAAAGAAATAGATTCTTTTCAATTTAATAAATGCTAATATCGATGAAGAGAAAGTTCGGCTTTTTAATGGCAATTACATTCTTCCATTATCTCTAGAAATAATATTTCATAAATATTTGTCACACGGCAAAATAATCTATAAGTTATCATATTGTTTTTTTTAATTTGATTTGTCAAAAGTAATTATTCAGTTGATCAAAAAGCATTTGACTAAAATACGTGTTAAAAAAAAGTAGAAATAATTAATAGATATAAAGAGACATGAAATGAATAAATAAACAATAGTATATAAAATATTTTGATTCGTTTTAAAGATACATTTTGAGAGCATCAATGTGTAGATAGAGGGCAGTATCGTCCGTTTCAATAAGATTACATCACCATTGGTTTCGAGCAGTTGTTCAAAATTTTTTCAAAAAATGTAAATTAATTATTTACATATAATGTGACATCAACAGTTAACAATGATCATAAAGTAATTTGATATTAGTGTACATTATTTTTTATTGACTTAATATTAAGCTATATTTCGCATAGAATTAAAATCTAATATTTACATTGTAGGAATCTGTATCATTAATAATTTATTATATCATGAATAAATTAATAATAACACATTCAAATTTTGATAACAAAAAATTTTGTTCATATTTCAAATCACAAGATCTCTATGCACAGGATAATTCGTAAATTTTAAAGTATGTTATTACTACGATTCTGGTAAATAGTCAACTTAGCCATTGTGCCATGAAATCACATAAGTCTTTACTCATACTTTATTTTGATAAACTTCAGTATAATTAAAACCATTACCCTGAGAGTCTAGATGTCAACTTTCATCACTATGATTTATTTCAGTTGATATTTTTAAAAGCTAAATGGTGAAAACTTTTAAGAAGAATAAAGCACTTTTGGCAATGGCAGAGGCAGATTTTTCATGGTTTTTGGTAACTATCTGTCAGCAAAATTCTCAACTATTTCCGAATGATGATAGAATAGTCTTTATCAGATTAGTTCAGAACGCTTGAAGAATAGCATGTTCTCAAAGGTAGTAAAAGCATGAAAAAATGTAATTTTTTAATTATTGATACGTATCAACACGCAAAGATTATCTTTTTTAAACTAGATCATATATTTAAGAAAAAGGGTATAAAATACTTATATCTATTTTTGGTATCATCTTATAGACTGATAAAATTCTTTTTTTCTATAATTTTTGATGGTAGTATAAAGAATATTGTTATTCTACAATGCAAAATAGACAGAACGAAAACGGAGATTATTGGTTATTTTATTCTTCAAACGATTCAATTTTAGGTCGATGAAAAAAATCATTGCTCTAGTGTAAATATAAAAATAGAATGAAATCATAAAACCAACAAAGTCAAACATTGTCACAGATGACAAGGAAACAATTGCATGAAGAAGAACTGATTATAGAAGATTTTAATTTAATGGACAGTTAATGTACCAGATGTCCCAAAACTAATTACCCGAAAGTAAATCCATATGCCTTTACTATTTGATTTGACTTTATCAACTATTTTTTTCAATGATAGATGGATACAACCAGTTTTTATTTATACATAAAAAAACTTCAAAATCATTGTTCATTAATATTAACTTTAATTAAAACAAAAGTTTAATCTATTTTCTACATGTAGATTAGTCCATCTTATAGATCTTATTTCAGTTAATGTGCAACCAAAAGATTTAAATCCATAGGGCAATAGAAAAGTTTCTTCGGCTGATTCTTCTAAAAGCTCTATTATAACTTCGAGTATTCTGTTATAATGCTTAAACATATTTAGGATTATGGGGAGTAGTGTCACATATCCAGGATTCTAGAGATGCCACCGCGCCTCCCTCAGGAGATGCCGCATCTCTCGCGAGAGATGTGGCATCTCCTTCAGGAGACGCGGTGGCATCTCCAAAATCCTGGTTACGTGACACTACTGTTTAATTGTTTAATTTTTGTTTCAAAACAGAGTATTATGAGCGGCTCATTGCGGACGCTATGGGAAGTAGACCAAAAAATTTTGCTTTTTCATTGAAAAGAAACAGTACATAATAAAACTAAACTATTGTTAGCATATTGTAGAGCTTTTCACGCTGCATCTTTTGTCATATTCTTTTCTTTTTCTAAAAAATGTATTGAGTGATAAAAAAGATGACATACGAAACATAGGAACTTTTAGTTCATGTAGACCTTATGTGTACCGAAAATTGGTAGCTTAGAATTTTGCTTTTTTTTAACAAAAACTACATATACAACATAAACTGTTCTTTGCAAATCATAGAGTTTTTATAGATGCATCTTGTAGTGTACTTGATTTTTTGAAAATAAAACATATCAGATGACAAATAAGAAAAAAATGATTGTTCAGAATTTTATTAAATTTTTAAACAATAAGTGCAGTTGTAAAAGTAGCTATCTTATATGAAATATGCAGCTTTTCATGCTGCGTCTTGTGGTGTTTTTTTAATAGTCTAATAGAAAATTTTATTGAAAAGAAAATAAAATAAGAAAAAAACGAATTTATTTTTCTAAAAAGCACGTTATTTTTGCATCGTCGAAATTTGATCGCTGAAAACCTTGCCAGTTTTGGAATATAAAAAATACGACTGTAAAATTATCTGTCTCATATAAATTGTGTAGCTTTTCGCACTAAGCCTTCTAGCATATTTGATTTTTTTAATAAGGCTTTGTTAGGAGCTAGAATATTAAATGCAAATTTCTCCCATTTATCATTGGTTATTTGTTAGCAGGTTGCCTACGCCTGCATACAAGAAATTATAGACTACAACAAAGTATAAGATCTAGAAATCGGAAATTTTGCACATAATCCTGAATATGTCTAAGCATTGTAATGGAATGCTTGAACTTAAACTTAAATTTTTAGAAGAACTGGGCAAAGAAACTTTTCTAATGCCCCATGTATACTTCATTTACCTAAGCTATCAATTGTATATGACCAGACATATGTATCAGGATAAGCTCATGAACTGTACTAAAGAGCTGATGATCAGTTCCTCTCGCATGAGCTTGAAATGCCGTACCAGCTCGCGCTCACAGAACTAATATGGAACTGTCACATCCATATTAATGTCTTCTCGATCTTAAAAACAGAAGTTAAAGCTCTTGTATAGCCCTATGTAAAATTTTTTGACACCAACAGAAACAGAGGATATATCGGTGGACTTTGTATTGTTTCAAGTGCAAAAAAAACTTCTTTCCTTATTAAAATCCCTCCATTTGAGGTATTATTTTTCTCCAGCTAATACTTTGACTCTTTTCCAGCAAAGCTTGGCCAAAGTTTACAAGAACCTGATACAGGCGTTGGAAAGGCTTCTAGTATAGAAAGAAACTTATGTGTACTTTGAAACACTGATATGAAGAGCTTTAATCTTATGAGAAATGTGAGCAGGTGGGAAAAA
The DNA here is from genome assembly GCA_022393335.1 of Macrotrachela quadricornifera. Lineage (NCBI taxonomy): Eukaryota > Metazoa > Rotifera > Eurotatoria > Philodinida > Philodinidae > Macrotrachela > Macrotrachela quadricornifera. The sequence continues at coordinate 4,725 of JAJEKB010018472.1, forward strand.
AATAATCCGAAAAGAAACAAGAGACACCATACTGTATATAATGTTGCTGCTCTTCTCACTTTCTTTATTCTATATCATTATCAATGTATCAATCATCGTTACTGCTTGTTGTTATATTAACTTTATATGGCTCTACGACGGCAACAAATTCGCATGAAAGTAATATAAGATCATTGAAGTAACTATTTTTAAATATATCTATTGATATAGGTCGTAATTTGATGAATGTATGCTATGATGAGTATGGATGTTTCAAAACAGGTCCTCCATTTGGTTTGACACTTCAGCGTCCATTCGCTCTATTGCCTGATTCGGTATGAGACTGATTGTTTAATATTATTTTTTATAGTCTACTCTTTATCAGCCTGATGTGGTCGATACTCGATTTCTGCTCTATACAAGGTAAAAGAAATTCTTCTGTTTGATGAGAGAATTTGAAAAGTATAATTCTAGACAATCAAAGGACAAATCTCAAGTAATTAATCGTCATACGACACTTGGTACATGGGATCGTACTAAGTCAACAAAAATTCTCGTTCATGGATTTCTTGATACTATTAACAGTACTTGGTGGTCAGAAATGAAAGATGCCCTTCTCCAGGCTGTATGTGCTATTTTCTTTTAGAATTTCATGTTTATTCATCTTGATATGCTTATATTTTGAAGGAGGACTGCAATGTCATTTTCACTGACTGGAGTCGAGCCAACTATTTTCCGTATACGAAGGCGACAGCTAATGCTCAAGTGGTCGGTGCAGACATTGCTCTTTTAGTGAACACGATGATCAAGACACATGGAGCTGATCCGGCTAACTTTCATATCGTTGCTCATAGTTTGGGTGCTGCTGTTGCAGGCTATGCTGGACATCGCATCAATGGACTCGGACGCATCACCGGTTTGTTCTTTATTTGTCTTTTTATTGAATGTTTTTTTTTGAATTTGTGTGCTTCTACAGGTCTTGATCCAGCTGGTCCTTTTTTTGAAAACACTGATCCAATTGTACGCCTTGATCCCAGCGATGCTAAATTTGTTGACATCATTCATACAGATGGATCACCTGTGCTTCTTCTTGGTTTCGGTTAGTCTGAGATTATTTCTGCATTCATAAGAATTTTAGAACATCTTATGTAGGCACTCTAAAACAAGTGGGTCATGTTGACTTTTATCCAAACGGAGGCATGGACCAACCTTCATGTGATAAGACAAAAGGAAAACTCGTTAATGCCATCCTCAACTTGGGTCCGCTTGACATTCTCGGTCCAATGGATATTCAAGGTAAGTGTAACACGTACAACGTTCAATGGATTTAAGGAATTCAGTCAAGTTGAGTATCACACAGATTCTGCGTACAGGAAAACAATAAATTTAATTGTAAGCTGTGAATTTGAGATATATATATATATCTTCAAATAGCTCAAAATTCTTCCTTATTGCGTGATAAAACTAGTCACATTTGTGAAACCTCTTACTACCTCTAGAAAATATTTTCTTACACATCCTCTATCAAGTTCCGAATCTTGAAACATTCTCACAACAACAAAATATAATAATTGTTAAGAGTTTAAATAAACTTTGAATACCATGGTCGATTCAATATTTAAGTAATCTTATTATAGGCTTTTTTGACACAACGATGTGCAGTCACTTTTCTGCCGTTCATCTGTTCACCAATTCGATTCTTAATAGATGTGCATATAGAGGATTTTCATGTGAAAGTAACGAAGCTTTCAGGGAAGGACGATGTATATTAAGTGCAAATGAAGGAAATTTCATGGGGTATCATGCATCTCCTAATAAAGCCTTGGGACAACTCTATCTCGATACACAGTTGGCTGACAAATCTCCGTTTTGTAGTAAGTAATTTCGATATTCAATAAACAAAAACACAATGAACATATTTTCTGCAGTTAATCATTATCAGATTGGCTTAGTATCGGGTTCAAATTTTCTGCAAACAAAAGGTCAAATTCGCCTAACAATTACCGGTAGCCAAGCCACACAAATTGTTTTTTTTGACTCGTGAGTCTAGACTTATAGTTTAAATAATTCTTCTTGCTGTTTAGTGAAGAGACAACGTTGAAACGAGACAGCATGGAAACTCGTTATATTCCGCTCAAAGTCAATTTAGGCACTATTCAACGTGTCAACGTTGAATTCGAACGTACTGGTCATTGGATCACTTCGCCACTCTATTCGAGCAAATGGGCATTCACACGTGTGATTGTTGTCGATGGCGATCGACAGATTAGGTTAGTATGATGTTCTTCATATGAACTTCAATTTAATTTCTTTTGTGCTTAGTGTGGCATTCTGTCCTGAAAGAAACGGAGCACTAATTGAAGCTGGCACTGTTGCAAGATTTTTACCATGTTAATTAACATATTAAATAAAAAAATCAAAAAACGAGGTTTTTCTTCATTCATTCAAAGTGGCTAACAATGTATCTAGCGAATGACTTTGACTAGGATACATACAAAATCATAAAAATCGTGTGAATTTATGAAATGATCTGCATTATATTGCAAATCATAAAACTCATAAATCGGTATTACTATTGATACTCTTAACACACCCATTTATCCTATTCTTTTCGCTAAAAAATTGGTGTTACAGTTATGTAGGCTATAGCCCGGCAAGTTCAGCTCTAGTTCAAAACTGATGAACTGATCCTATATTCTTCGAGGCCTATCACATGAAGGTACCCATAGCTCCTGTGGGCTATCGTATAGGGGTGCTCATAGATCCCGGTGAGCTATCATATAGAGGTAGCAGTAGATCCTCATGGGCCATGATAGGGATGCAACGGTGACAATTAAACAGTAGGCAGCAAATTGGTCAAGCGATTAGATGAAAACTGGTTGTATCGATCAGACGATTAACATTAGGGATGGTCATTTACGTTAATTTAAAATTAAATGAAGTTCTTTTCACTTAGCGCTTATAAATAAGTGTGAGTCATTTCTATTAGTAGTTCAACTATTTCTCTATTCCAGTTAGGACAAAACATGCTGTTGTTTGGATCAAATGAAAGAAGACCTTTGGTAATCCTTGTGTTCACTAACGAGGAAACATATTTAGATGTTCAAGCCCTTCAAGACTCATCTTTTGGCAATAAATAGATCTCAATGAGGTATGAAAAATCCTAAAACGATTCGTGCTCTCGCACGTTTATTCCTGAGTTATCAAATTCTCAAGATATATAGAAAATGAGAGAGTAAAATGGAAAATTATTGCTGTTGGAGAATAATAGAGTATTAAGGTAGAAAATGTTGTCAGTTCCATACACTGCTCGTGCAACCTACTTTGAAATAGGAGTTAGATCAAATTTTATCAGTAGCACATCTACTCGTTGTTCATCAACTCATAGATTGCTCAAAACTCTTCATTTGATCGGTGATATCGTTATAAAATACAGAAGTCTTACCAAAGAAAATCAATGAATGTGATAGTTTAGAAAAAAAGCGATTAAAACATAGTAGTTTGAGGCACCAGCCGCAGCAGATGAAAGGAGCCATATCATATGGAAACGTAGCGCATATTGTAGTGTCAAACAAGAAACACACTTCAGTTACAGTTTTTAAGAACCTCGGATAATTATCTGTATAACCACTGGCATACCATGCGAATTGGATCATCCCACAAAAAAGTTTTAGAGGACGGTTGATTATGACTGAAAGACGTGAAACGAATGATATTATTACGTTCGCTCATGTTAATGTTAAACTCATTGAGCAGCACATGATCATATAGCCGACGAGGAATTACTTTCATTTGCCTGTTGAAAAAGACATCCAATGGCTGAATTTGATCCGTCGTTTTTCTCGGCATTTCAAGCCTTGTGCATTCAAGAATAAGATCGTATAATCCCTTTCTGTGTCTGTCCTCCCCATCAGTCCAGAATAAGTAGAAACTTTTTGCGTTGATCAAATGATGGAAGGAGAACATGATAAGGCCAATACTCCACTAATGATGTCTTAAGCTTTCCAGAACTGCTACAAGTGATTACCATATTTAATGCCTTGAAAATATGTGAGGAAACGTTCTCGCTCATATGCCCTTTGGTCTCCTTCAAGCAAAGATAGATTGGTAAAAGAAGATGTTCATCTAGTATGATTGTTGGTTACATTGTGTAGCTGTAGGTGGTGGCATTTATTGAGCGAACATATCCAACTGTAATCTTCTCCTCCTTGTGGCTCAATGTGCGAGTAGAGTACAATTCTAGTTGGATTCAACTTTGATCCGTGCTAATAACCTCGTCGATTCTATATTTCGGGAAAAGCTTGCGAACTTCAGCCACGAACTGATTGGGCGAAGCTGTGATCGTCTTCTGACCTTCTGTTTGGCGCTTCGTCACAATCTGTAAGGAACACATAGTTTCAGTAAATGTGATCTCGAAATATTTTTGGAGAAATTAAAGATTTGCGAAAAAGTCAAAGGGCTAAAACTCGTAAAAGCCTCTTTTTCTTATTTTAATCTGCTTTCAGAATATACAGATTCCTTTTACAGATTCATAAAAGTTAATTACAAATCGCTCAGTTCGGTTACCTTGAGCGAAATAAGATTATGTTTATATTTGAAAATGCACAGCTAGTAGCTTGAAGCCACGAAATTGTTTAAAGACTCACCCATGGCTTTTTTAAAAGCCCATAGAGGAAGATCAATATTGTGCAAGGGCAAGCCTTTTTCTCGAGCTCGTTTGAACATATTCAATACATGATCATCAATTTTGTCGAACTTTTACTTCTTCGTTCCATGTTTCTCGAGATAATAGCGAAACCGTGCAGGATAGTTTTGGTGCGGAATACATTAAAAATGATGTTTCACTGTTTCCCATCGTCGCTTTCGTTTTTCAGTCGTTGGATTGATCTCATCATAGGAATTGACTGCCTTGGTCAGGTAATCAAGTGAAAGTTCTTTGCTCAAAACCTTTTCCTCGTCGTATTCGTCGCCATTCCAATCGGGATCAAACGCACCCTCGCCCCTCACTCTCAAGATATTTCGACTTCGAAGGAGCGCGAATGACTAGTGGAAGACAATAAGTTGGATGCTCGATCAGTAAAAACCTTCACAACATATGCTGGATTGATCATCTCGAAGTAGAGACCAGAAAAACTGATATCAATTGCTTGCTTGTATCTCACGTGTATATATTGTATACAATCGAATAAAAAGAAAAATGGTGGCACAGTGCAAGTCAAAGATAAAAGAGAACAGAAGGAGAATGAAACTAGAAGAGCGTGGTAGAAAGGATGTGAGTATATAACATTTATCACCAAAACATGATGGCATATCAGCGAAGAAAATCGAAAGTAATGTAATCGATAATGTATCATCGTTACCCTTTCATCAAGCATTATTTTATGACATATAACAACGTTACCGATCAAATGAAGAGTTTTGAGCAATCTATGAGTTGATGAACAATCAGTAGATGTGTTACTGATAAAATGTGATCTAACTCCTAATTTAAAGTTGATTGCACGAGCAGTGTATGAAATTGAAAAAGTTTTCTACCTTAATATTCTACTAGTCTCCAACTACAATAATTTTCCATTTTACTCTCTCATTTTTTATGTATTTTGAGAACTCGATATCTCAGAAATAAAGGCGCGGGGCACGAATCCTTCTTTTTTAGAACTTTTCATACCTCATCGAGATCTATCTATCGCCAAAAGATGAGTCTTCAAGGGCTTGAACACTTAAATTTGTTCTCTCATAAGTAGTAAAAAAACTAATACATCTGAAACTGTGTCAAAGTCAACAAAAAGTGATTTCATATTTATAAAGTTGAAATACTGGTCGCCAAAGAATATCAGTTGGAAGATTAATTAAATAATTAAAATTGAAACCATTTCAATTAAGAAAAGTTCAAAAATTAATAACAGCAAACAAATAACGGTCCGTTGCATGTGCAAAAAGATTAAGACGAAAACTTGATTTATGAAAAACTCATCTGAAGTGGCAATCGGCTAAAATTCTTAATGCTGAATTTTCCAAGATATATCCACTTGAAGCTCTTCAAAATAACAAACAATGACAGAGTTTATGCTAATGAACTATATGTACACTTCCTCCTGAGTGAAGAGAACTACGAAAAGTTTTAATACCAAATCGCATTTTTCAAGATGATGAAAATTCGAAAAAAGAAGTTAACTTTATATAGATGTTAGCTATCTTTTTTTTACAAAAACATAGAATCAAATGATAGAAACGTTAAATTTACAGATGCGTGGTCGATTGAAAATGTTAAAGGATTTGTCCAAGAAGAAACAAGAGAAAAAGTATTTCTAAATGTTGTTTTCATGCTTTGTTTTTATTGCTACAGAATGGAGAAAAATTACATCTGAAATATATGATGCAACGACAGATAAAATACCTCAACATGTTGGAAAAATGAGCCAAGTCGATGACAACCAAATGTATAAACACTGACTTATACAGATTTTGAATGTAACATTCCAGATGAAGAAATATTTTTTAAATAATGAAACGTCTTTATGATTTCTGAAAGTTCGCAGTTAATTTTTATTATTTTGTGAAGCATACTTCTAAGAGTATAGCTTTCTTGTTGTATGAACTAACGAAGTCGACACAATCAATTTCATCGAGTATGTTTTACTACATTTTTTTCTTATACAGATACATTTCCAAACATGTATTTCACTATTTAAATATTCATTACAGAAATCGAGACAAAACTTTAGTCTATTTTCTAAAACTAGTAGAAAGTTAATTTATTCTTCCATATATTCAAAGTTCATTAATTGTTGCTCTCTATAGAATTATTATAACTGAACAGATTTTCAACTCATACGATATATATTCTTTCTTTTTTTCAATTTTAGAAAAATAAATATGTGTGATACACAAAAAAATATTGAAAATTGAAACAACACATATTGAACGAATATAGATTCATAGATATATAAAACAAAAAAAAAGAATACCAGTAAGCACCGCAATATTAAATTATTTTCTAAGCTGACATGTGAAATTGACTAATCCACCATGATTCGATATCTTTTTGTGCATTACCAAAATGATTCGATTGCCAAGAACGCCACGGATAAGATTCATCACTGCTTATAGTCAAACTAATATTTTGTTGTAATTGTTGTTGCTGATGAATTTGTCGTTTTGATCCTTTAAGCTCAATGGACATATCACGTATACCTGGTTGTGTTCGATAATTTGAAACCTAAAAAGAAAAAATTTATATAACTTTTATTGAGCAAAATTAATTAAATAGATATCATACACTTAGATCAATTGAAGGTGTTGGTAAAGTAATTGTTCTATCGAGTTTCTTTTTCGATACTTCTTTATGTAATTGTTGTTGTGGTTGTTGTTGTTGTTGTTGTTGTCGATCATCAGTATTTTTAAATCGTCGATCATCACTACTTGCACTATCTAGCGTTGCTGTTTTTCTTAATGATTCATTTGTTGTTGGTATTCCTTGTGCTTCACGAAAAAATGCTAATTCATTACTACGTTGTAAATTTTTAATAACATTTGTTTGATCTTTTGCTTTAATACGTTTTAAACATTTATTAAGCCAATTACGAATAGTTAATTTTGCTACTTCTTCTTCAATTAAATATTCAAGTTCTTCACGTGCAAGTAATTCTTCAAATTGTAATGATTTACGAATATCAACTGAACGATACGCTAACATACTAAATAAAATATATAAAAAACAAAAATTTATTAATTGAATAAAATAATATGATACAATATTTACTTAAGTACATCATGAAATGTTACATCATTACCATTATTCAATTTTTCAATTTCATAACACATATGTTTATAAAGTTTTTCTGCATCAACTTCTAATCTACCCTATATAAAAGAAATTTTATTTTTATAAACAATCTATATCATAAAAGAAATTTTACTTGAAGTAATCGTAATAAAAATTTCACACGTCGAGCTGGTATAACACCTTTTCGTCCAGTATCAATCATATTCCAAACACTTTGAAAATTTCGAATGTCTGTATAACTAAGTAATGCATCTTCTTCATTTGAATAAAATAATGAAAAATTTTCCATAATAATAGCAACAAGAAGATTTAACACAATATAAGTTATTATAATATAAAATGAACAAAAATAAAGTATTGATGCTGTTGAATTACCACAATCACTTTCCCAAAATGATCCACCACGTGTACATCGTGGTGGTACAACCATACAATCATGCATTATTTTATTCCAATCTTCACCGGTTACAATTCTCATAAGAAGAACAATTGCATTAGGTACTGTTTTAAAATTAGCATGTCGTCCAAGTTCAGGACCAAATTTAACACAACCAAAAAGAATAACACCAGCAAATGCATATACTAACATAAGTAAAAACATACCGAGAATAATAAAAAATGATTTAAAAAATGATACAATAATTGTTAACATAAGCATTTTAAGCGTAGCCTGAAGAAAAGAAAAAAAAGAATACTAAATTGAAATAATATAAGAAAAAACTTTTTTGACTTACATGTTTACCAGCAATCGTAAAGAATCTAAGTATAATTACAGTAAAACCAAATGTATTACTAAATTCTTGCTAAAGAAAACAAAAAAATATATAATTTTTATCTCTTTTTTTTTCTTTGTTAAAAAATTCTTACAAGATCATTTTTTCTAATTGAAATAAAATTTAATACAATCCAAGCAATTCCAAGTATTGTAACTAATAAATCAAATCTATTACGACGTGATTGCCAATAACCAACAAAACCAAGTGCAATACATTTCATAACAGCTTCAACAAGAAATAAAAATGTAAATAAAGATGATATTAAAGCAGATATTTGTGTTATTTGTTCATTTGCTTTCCATGGTTTATAAAGTAATGCACAATTAAGTAAAACAAGTACAGCAGAAGATTTTTTAAAATATTTATTTTGAGTTATATCAAATACATATGAGCGAAATTTACTATTTTCTGGTCGAGGTGGTGTACGTAATGGTTGTGCAAGTTTTATACGACCTTTTAAATCCATCCAACGACGTTGATCAACAGTTAATAAAGCTGTTCCCTTTAAATAATTAAAAATTAAAATAAAATCATTTTTAATAACAAAAATAGAAAAAGCATTACTTTATTTTCAGAATAATTTGCAATAACAACACCAACAAATAGTGTTAAACCAATTAAAGTTCCAATAAACACAAATACATGAACAAAAATAGCATGTTGCTAAAAAAAAAAGTTTTTTTTATTATTAATGTAAATAAAAAAAAAATATATATATATATATAAATATTTACTATTCCCATACGATCCATAATAATATCACGAATTTCAAGCCATCCTTCAAGTGATAAAACTTCAAAAAGTGCTAACATAGCACTACCAATATAATCAAAATTAAAATTATGTGGATTTGCCCTTAACAAATATTTATCAAAAGAATTTAATTTTTTTTTCAGAAAAAAATTCGATAACGTACCATACTCTTGGTACTAACATAACTGGATCAGGTCCACTAACATTCATTTTTGATACATAAAGTTCTCTTAAAAATGTTCCATGACATAATTCCTACAATTAATAATTTAAATTAATCATATTGATAAAAAAAAATCTTTTTTTCTTTTGATATATACTTGTTTTTTATAATAAGCTCGATCATTACAACGAGCTAATTGTCCACCAATTATTTGAACACCATATATTGCAAAAATAAACATTAATACAACAAGTAAAATTGATACTAATAAAATTTCTTTAAAACCTCGACAAACTTCATAAACAACTTTTCTCATATCTGGTACAAGAATAATAATACGTAATGGTCGTGTTGATCGAAGAAGCATTAAAAATTGTGCAGCACTATTAGCTGGAACAGATCGTGGTAACCAACAAAGAAAAATAAGACTAACAAAAAATACAGCTAGATCAGTAACACCACTAATATCTCGTAATAATGCTTTTGGTGTAAAAAATAAACCATGAGCAAAAATTTTTAATGTTAATTCAACACTCATACAAATAACAAATGCATATTCTGCTATCTAAAAAGAAATCAAAGAAAATTTATTTTAAAAATAAATTTTAAAATTAAAATTATACTTGTAATAAAGGTTGATCAACAACTCGATTAATAGGTGTTTCAAATGACATACTAACTGCTGATAATATTGTAACAAGTATCATAATCCAATCAAGATAAGTTACTAAACCAAGAAATTTACTAAAAAATATAAATAAATAAATATATATAAATGTTCATTGAAAAAAAAAATTAAACATACTGAGCTTGTTTATATCGACTGATTTTAGGTTCTTGACCAAGTCGATCTTTTGTATTAACATTATATCTAGCTTCAACAACAAGTTGACAAAATTTTCGAAAATTACTTTCACGTGATATTGTAAATAAAGGTGTATCAAAAAATGGATGATTTTCACGAAGATCCTCTTCTTGTTGATTTCTAAATCAAAAAAAAAGAAGGAACAAATAGTAAGATTCTTTTATTTTGGTTTATATATTTTTAAAAATCTACCGTTTTAATTCAGCTTGTTGTTTTCGATATTGAAATACTTTTATATCATAATCATCTTGAATTCGACCTTGTAATGCAGCAATATCACCATTTTCACGTATAACATGAACTGGTTTTGCTCGATAACCTGAACGACGCATAGAATTTCTATTAGGAAAAAAATAATAAAATTAATTTTTTTAATTAACAAAAAATAACTGATCATACTTTCGATCCAGCCGTATTTTATTTTGTTGTACATAAAGTGATAATTTATTATCACCCATACTTGCCAAATGTACTTGACTAGCATCACCACTTAATAAACGTTGACTACTTACATTTCTAAATTATTCTTTATATATATATATATTTCTTTATTTTATTTTTAATAAAACAGACCTAATTATATTTGATACAGCTGTACGTTTCATACTTTCACCTGTTGGTCGATGTTCAGGTATATGTAATGTTTTAACTGCAGTTTTTTTATTATATATATTCATTGAAAGATCAAGTGGAATTGTATATATATCATCTTGATTAAGAAATTGACGCATAAAACTATCACGAATTTTTGGTACAGAAAAATCATGTGGTAAACGTGATAATTCAATCATTTGAGGATGATCAGGAAAACGTTCAAATACACGTAAACGCCATGGTAATTTTTGTTGAGTTTCTGCACTAGCTTCACGTGTTTTTAACTGAAAATAAATTATAATTAAATATTTTCTATAAAATAAAAAGAATTTACTAACTTGTTTAATCATTTTAACATCTTCTTCAAGTTCAAGATTATCCAAAATAACAGCAACGAAAAGTGAAAGTACAATCTATTCAAAAAAAAAATAAACAATACTTTTTTTGTTATCTTTAAATAAACACCATACAAAAAAACAAAATACATGCAAACAACATAAATCTCTTTAATACAATAATGATGACATTTAAATATTCCTACCAAATTAATAGCTAAATGATAAACAATAAAATAAATAGCAACAAATGGTGCTACATCTTGAATACTATATAACATTGTATAATGCATAACATCAACCCATCCTTTTTGAGTTAAAACTTGAAACATTGATACAAATGCCTATAGGAGTAATAAGTGATTATTATATCATTTCTCAAATATAGGTTCAAAAGGAAAAAATAAAAATGCATTGTAATAATATATTTTCATTCATATTCATGCTGAGATTTTTTTTTATTTTTGAAAACAAATAAAAAACTTACAGAATTAGTCAATAAATGAAAAAATATAAAGAAAAGTGCCGTTAGACATAAAAAAAATATTCCTAAATCATAAACTTCATTCATTATTAAATACATTACTTCTGTCCAACCATCATTTATAGCAATATGAAACATAGACATATATGCCTGAGAATATTTTATTTAACGAATACAACATTTATATTATAACTTACTCGTGGAAATGTTTCAAATTGTTTTAAATTTTTAAGAAAACAAAATAATTGCATACTAATTGATGATGTTATCAATAATAAACACATTGTAAATAGAATTAAACTGCCAAGTTTTTTACCTGGACCAAAAATCTAAATGAATAAAATTTATTACAAATAAAAAACAAAAAAGAAAAAAGACTTTTTACTTTATTAAGAAAATCTTCTAGTAGAGGACTAGATTTAAGTAAACGAGCAACACGAAGAACTTGAAAATAAGTAAATCCACTTCGATACAATGGTGGTATACAATGCAGAGTTGTACCAATAGCAAGCATAAATTCAAATTTAAAAATCGATCTTCGAATATAATTTTTAAAGCCAAGTGAAAAAATTTTAAATAATGTTTCCAAATCAAAAAATAATGTAAATAAACTCTTTAAAAAGAAAAAAAGATTTTTATTATAATAAATCAAATTTTAATATCTACTTCAATTTTATGATAAAGATTTTTATTTTGACGATCCATTATTTCATTATGTGTATGTTTAATAGTTGCAGTAAAAATTGTATTAGCAAGTACAACAATCATAACAATTGTTGTAAAAACTGGTGATTGTGCAATTTTTAAACAAATAGCAGGTGCTACACCTTTCTTTTTATTTTCATCAATATTGACTAATTTTAATGTACTATCATCAGCTTTTTGAAGAATCTATAGAAAAAATATCTAATGTAAATATTAATCAAAAAAAATAAAAATTTATCTTTATTTACCTTTGTTGCTTCAATATCTGATGGTGCTCCACGTGAACCCCACATTTGTTGAAACTGAACACGAATTTCAGCAAATGTTTCAATAATAACAGCAATAAATACATTCTAAAATAATATTTTATACACGTATATATATTATGTTTTTTTTTACACAATAAACATAGTCTTACTTTAACAAGCCATGCAAGAAAAAATATCATTGTTATAAAATAAAAAAAAGCACGCCATGATGGAAGACTATCAATAGCGCGATACATAAGAAATACCCAGCCTTCTTGACTAGCAGATTCATAAACCGAAAAAAAACTGGTTGCTAATTCATCAAAACCATTATAACCACGTAGATTCCGTGGAACTTCAATTTTTTTACATGTAAAATTTTCTGGACAATGAAAACCATCTTTCGTTGGTGAACAATATGTATCAGGTATCATTAAATCTGACTTTTTAATATTACTTTTTAATAATAAATTAGATAAAAAAAATACATATATATTAAATATTATTTCTTACTTTAAATCTGTAGTATTTTTAACACAATGGAATGTAAGGGATCCAAAAAATTGTACGCCCAAAATTGCATATAAACTCATAAAGAAGAGAAAAAACATTGTTACATTATATATTTGAGAACTTGAACGTCTATATAAAACAAAATAAATCATATGTATAATGTAAAAATAAACATATTTTATAAATTTACTGAAGAATTGATTTAATTTGACTTTTAGGTAATTCAAATTTAAGAAATGTCTTAAGAACTTTAATAAGTATAAAAGGACGTGGTGAACGAATAATTGTAAAGTATGTATATTTATTAACAACACCAATTAATTCTAAAGCCTATTATAAAAATAAAAGATCAGAAACTAAAATATTTTAAACACAAATATTACTTGTAATGTAATAGAAAAATAAACACATAAAACCATAACAGCATCAAAATGATTCCATCGATCACGTAAATAAGCTGAATCACCTACTAATATTCCTCTAGTTTTCATTTTGGCAACTGCTTCAATTGTTAATATAATTACACAAATAATATCGGTAATAAATGTTGTATATCGAAGAAATGGATAATATTCAAATGTTTTTGGTGTATTCAAACATGTTGATATAAAACTTAACAAACCAGTAAGACGAAATATATATTTAACTAATGGTTTATTCATCCATTCAAGATTGGCACCTGATGTATCTTCTTGATTGTAGTCCATCAATGGAACAAAATCGCCACGAAAACTTTGCTTTCTCATCAATGTTATCATTGATGAAATGGCAGCGCCAGCCGAGGAAGCTGCAGCTGCCATTCTATTTTTTTTATATTATTTGTCTACAAAAAAAAAAAAGACAAAAATCCCGGCTGAGTGATGATGAGTAAGATATACAAAAACGAGAGAGAAACGACAAAGCGAATTACACACGTTCCAATGCAGCCACACAATTAGTATATACATATATGTTTATAAATATATGTCAAGAGAGGAGACATTTCGATTTCTGTTTTACTAACGCCTATCTTTAGAATTATGCTTGTAGAGCGTTACATGAATATGAAATGCGCATAACTTTCTTTTTCTCAAGTCGAGTGGTATATGCTGTCGTTGTCATTTGACAGCCATAAAAGACGAAGATGACATCTTCTTTTTTTTTTGCCTTACTCACTGTTCCTCATTCACTTTCTATTTGCTTCTTTGCAAACAAGAAATGTTATTTGCGCTAGATAGTTCTAGCCTCCGTTGTCGATTGACTTTTCTCTCTTTCTCACGATCTTCTCGTCTTTTTTTCTCTCTTTCTGTTTAATCTAGTCTTATGGGACAATATATTTCATGGAATGATGTATGCATGTACACAAGGGAGAATTTGAAAATGAATCTTTATATGCTGGATGACAGGAAGCAACTTGTCTCAATGCATAGCAATATGTATATTATACACGTAAAATAAACTATGAAAGAAGAAAGTTAAATACAATAGATTTATCATTGCTAGAAGTTAACAAAAATAACAACATTTGAAATATATCATAATAAATATATATTCTTACTAAGCCTATAATGTTTGCGTGCTATTCCTCATTACCTTTTCGTAATATATATATATATATATATAAATATATATATAAGCCTACATAAATCATATGGAATTGAATTACAAGTCATCATAGTCTTGCTTCATTTTTCTTCGTCCTACAAATGATATGTGCTAATGCTTTTTTTTATTGTTCTATAATTGTTGTTGCTATTCGCTATTTTTACGTTCATCAAGACAAAAAAAGAAGTGTGAAAAAAAGATTAAAGTGGCAACAACAGCTAGAAGGTTGTTGCTTCATACAAATAATTAATAAATATATATATATATATATAAACTATATAGAACGGCGATGCTTAACGTCTTATTAAATGAAGAAATGGAGAGAGGCGAGAAAATAACGAAGAGTGTTAATTTTTCTTGCTACTTCTCTTTGCCTTCTGTTGTCCGGAACGTGTAGCTCGCTTAAAAAAGAGAAGAGAAAAACTGGTGATGAACAACCAACATACGCACATCCATAATACACAGAAGAAACTATCTTTCTATCGTCATTTCTGTCCGTCCGTGATGTTAGTCGCAAAAGCATTACAACCACAAGAGATGTGTGTGAACGTGCATGCATGTAACAGAAAATGCAGTAAAACCAGCTAGTCTTTCTCTATACTACTAGTGGTGATGGCAATTATGTGACGATAGCACTAGAAGAACAGGGAGAACACGAGAACGACAGAGATTGTATCCGAATAGAAGTAGCAGAGCTGCATGAAGATGTGAAAAGAGAGAGAGAGAGAGAGAGAGAGAAAGAAAGACAAAGCAGAAAATCTATCTGTCTCTCGTGGCATAGCTTCTATAAGGATCTAAAAGATGGATAGAGGGGGAAAAACAGTAGAATATAGTCATAGTTTGATGCGACAGAATACAATCTCTCTTTGCTTCAATAACTAGCAGTAAGGCTCGCTCGTGTTGAGCTTTCCCTCTTTTTCTTTCTGTTACCACAATACAAAAACGCTAATCCTAGCCGAAATACTATTCTGATTGTGCTTCAATAAACTGAGCCAAGTATACTAGTAGCTGTTGCTTACTATCTATGTAATGAATTCTTTTTCTTTTTCTTATATAAATATAAGAACATAGTCCCAGGAAGTAGATACTTCCATTGACACATTAATAAAAGACATATGCCCGATAATTTTTGAATATTATTTTTCAAATTTAATTTATCAAAAATTTCAATAGAAAGAAAAACTATTTTTTTGGTGTACTTTTTCCTATTTTTCATGTATATTATTCATTTGTTCTATTGTTCAACAAACTATCGATGTTGATTGTGATCGGGTTACGTGTCGACAATTAAGCAGCATGAGAAAAAATGAAGGAAATACGCATCGATCATTTTCCTTTTGTCGGTGACAGCAACCCGGGAGCCAAAAGCTAAACATAACAAAGAAAAACAATATTTTTAAGCCTACTTAATACTATATTGATCAGAATATGTTGGGGATTATTTTGTTTACTTAAAGAATATCTAAATTAATTTAGAAAACAATCAATGTCTCATTATTTTCATATGGAATGAGATTTATCAATAATAATTAATATTAAAAATAAACAAAAAAATGATTGTTTAATATATTCTAGTGCCATCTACATTCTATGATTAATGAATGGAAATTTTTTTTCCCCAACAATTGAATGCCATATGCAAAAGAATGGCTACATAAAGCATACAATATCTTCTGCGAAACAAAATTATCTGATTAGACGATTAAGAAAAACTGATCAGTCCGATGTGAAGAGAAATATGTAACATCGTTGTTTTGTTAAAATGAATTAGTTTAGATTAAATTATATTTTATGTATATTCAATTGTCAAAATAATAAAATTCATTTTTTTTTAGATTTTGTATATATTATAATATAGAAGGATGCGATGTATATCTGCGAATAGATCTGTTCTTACAGCACTCGATCAAAATGCTACACTTCCTGATAATAATGATATTAATCAAACAGCGATAACAAATGATATTGATTGTATGGATATCATTCAATTTGCTGATGGTTGGTATTCATATCCCGATCTTAATACATTTAACAGTGATCTACTTCTTGATACGCTTACTATTCGAGTAAATATTTATTTATTTTTCCTCATTTTTATACTATCTATCATTTTCTTTTAGCATATCAAACCAACAAAAGCTATATCTCCTTGGAATGTGAAAGCAGATAATTCTGCAGGTCTTCCACTAACTGAAATTGGTATGTAATTTGTTAATCAATCGTATTTCTTTCTAATTTAACTATGATTTTCATATAGCAACCCGTCAACTGGAAGCACTTTTCAATTTATCACAATTACTTTTCGGCTTAGCTCGAGCAGAACAATCGAATTATACATTTCGAGATTTACAATTAGGTCAACAACCACAACGATTTCGTGACCTATTGATTTCTTTGGTATGTTTCAACTTGTTGTCAATGATGTTCTTAAATCAGGTGCTATTGATGTTGTTTTTATGATGTATAAAGTAAGTTTTATTCATTTGTTTTTATTAAGTTTACATCTTTATAAAAAAAAAAAAACAATTCTTGTTTGTTTATTTTTTGAAGGATCCTCGTATTCGATGTGTTAAACAAAAATGTCTTGATTTATTAAGTAATGTTGCAACAATACCTGAAGTTGCACGTATTATACTTGATCGTTATCCAGGTTTTCTTATTCAACTGGTACAAGGTATTCGTGATGGACATTTAGTTGAAGAAAAAATTCCATCATTATCTGTTCTTTTACGTTTATGTAAAGTCATTGTAGAGAAGAACGTAATTGGATCATATCAACATTTGATTGATATGCAACTTATTGATATTATTATTGATCTTTTTGAAAATAATGAATATAAATATCAAGATTCTGTTATTTATTTTATTAAATTCGAATCACTTGCACTTCAATGTCTTAATATAATGTTACAATGTGCTGAACATGTTGATATGTGGTCAGAAAGTATGTATTAACAAAGTAAAAAAAATATTATTGTATTAATAATAATTGTTTATATTTAGAAGCTCAAATACGTTTGGTAAATTATTGTTGTACATTATTACATAAATCTGTATCAGATGATGATCATAAACATAAGCATTATTATCAACAACAAAAACACAGTGAATTAAATCATCTTATTTATGCTGAACAACATTCGATTGTTCATTCACTTAGTTATGCAATCTTAACATTTTTAAGTGTTGTTCGATGTCGAAAAGAAATTGGAACATTTTATCGTGAAAATGAACATTTTAGAGAATTACTTAGTGCAATGAGACATAAATATGGTCCTCGAAGTATATTTATATCACGTGATCCATCAATATCTAATGCCTTGAGTCAAGTTGTTAGTATTATGTTTGATCGAAATCAACGAAAAAAAAGACGACATCATCATTATCATTATCAACAACAATCAGAAGAATGTATGAAACAATATCAACATGGTCAATTTCAAAATGAAGAGGAAGAAGATGATGAAAATCGACAACATCGTAAATGTTCAAATTCTCTATGTCAAATGATTGAAAATGATGTAAGTTGCTTAGAATATTAAATTTCTTTTTTTTTTTATTATTTTATATTTTCAAGCAAGTAAAATTTCAAAATTGTCCTCATTGTCATAAGTTATCGTACTGTAGTCAATATTGTCGTGAAGTTCATTGGACACTCAATCATAATGTATCATGTCGATCAATCAACAATCATGATGGAAAGAAAGATGATTCGACTGTATTATGTATGATTGATCGAGTTTCTGAAACATTACCATCACCATATCAAGAAATTAATCCAATGTCGATGTCACACAACTCGGCATTTGAAACATTACCCGTACAAATATCACAGCCAATCATTGAAGCAACAGCTGAAATTACGAATGAGCTGTGTTATCCATCATCATCATCATCATCTTCAACTGCTAAAAAGAAATCGTTAAAAACTTTATTATCATTTCTTCGTGTTGGCAGTAAACGACAATGAAAAAATTATCTTTTTCTTGCTGTTTTTAGTAATCTCTCTGCATGACTATGTTTATTTTTGTTTTATATCAATTGTAACTATTTGATGATTGTCAAATAGACATTATCTTATTCGCTGTTTGTGTTTATTGAAAATATCAGAACGTTTCTAGAAAAATTTATCTATTTGTATATATAATAACAAAAACAAATGAAAAAATTATAGAAAGATACATTTTATAAAACGAAAATCAAATATCATTTCCTATAAATAGTAACTATTCAATATCATAAATCAACAAGAAATCTTTTTAATGTTATAACTAAAACATAATGACTTGGAACAGTCGAATTTTTATCATCACATAGATCATAATCTTTAGCATACTGATGAAAACTTTCAAGTCACTTTATAAAGTTGCTCAGTTCTTATTGAGGACATAATTACAAGATATCTGTTTTATTCTTTCAAAATTATTTGTATACTTGTTTCTCGACAATCTCTTATGCATGTATTCTAACGTAAAATATTTCTTATGACATATTATGAGAAAGGACCCGAAAACGAGTATGTTGAGAACTGTTTTATATCTTTCTGTTTAGCATACTCCAAACAGAAAATTTTTTTTCTATAAATATTCCACTAATCCTAACATAGTATGTGTCATTAGAAAGACTATCTACAACAGTATTATACATGTTATTGAAATGAATACAGTTTCGTATCTTTAATGAATATTGTTAAAAATATTTTCTACTATTATAATACTATGTTTTAGTCGTATGTTCGCTTTACTAACTTTTCAAATAAAGTAAACATTTGAAGTATCTTACTTCCTACTGCCAACTGTTCATTTATTAAAGTAACTACAAATCTTTTTTTCTTGTCAATAGATATAACAGAATAATTCTTTTGTCTATGATTTAGAGGAACAAATATGTAGACTTTCAGATAAGCAAGAAATAAACATGGAACACAAATCTATGCAACATACAGTAGTTTTATCAATATTGGTTCTATATAAAATGGTGAAGATATTGAGAAAGGCATAAGATGCTATATTCGATACTTATTAACATCAACGGCAATCAGAATATATATATACATGTAGTGTATATTTTATGCCTCTAATGGGAAAGTTCGACATATTAAGTCCTTTTCAATACAGTTCTAATATTTTTGGTTCTAAGTAAAAATTGCGTTGCAGAGACCAATCTATATTTTGTATATTTGTTAATGAAATACGAAAAAAATCGATACTATGGATAAAATTAAATCAGCATCGTCTACGAACTCTGAATTGAATGCCATTTGAAAATACCTACAGGCTATATAATAGAAACATTATAGAATACTCTAATTTATTTGTTTTCTTGCCGTTTGAGCAGTAAAGAGTGTTATTCACATATTTATGAATTGTTAAAAATTTTAGAGAAAATTGAAATAGTATTTTGTTGATATATAGATATAAGATACTTATTTAATGTAAACATGTCTACCAACAACAATGGAATACAATTGTCATAACAGAAGAATAACAGTAGATGGTCAAATCTATTTACTATTTGTCTATATTTCTCCTGTTTTTTATGTTTCTTGTAATGTGATTGTTATACATACTTACGTCAAATGAAAAACAAGAATTATATCAAAGTAAAAAAAAAGAAAATTTCCTTCATGAGAATGAAAGGTTCCTCTTCAAGTATTCCATAAAATAATTAGCAAAATTCCATTGATCAATATTAATAAATGCGATCAATTCTTGTTAACTATTTTCAAATAGAAATAAGTATCACATTAATTTCTAAAAATCAAAAATAATTGTAAATAATGCATTTCGAAAAAAATTAACTTTCATAATTATTGTCATTTATATCTTTCATATTTTAAATCAATAAATGTATACAGAAAAAATTTATACATATTTCCATGAATAACTGTGACTTTATTCTTTTTGCCTCTCACGTTCTATTCTTATTTAAATAATTATCAGACAAAATTTTTTGTCTAGATGTATTTATATGATATCGAAGGAAGAAAAAAAGTAAATTATAATATTGTACTAATTGGATCATTGTATGTTGATGTTAATGGTCGATAAAGTTGTTGAGTATCAGCTTTTCTTTCCAATGCTGATGTTAAACTTCGACCAATAAAACTTAAATAACGTCCAGCTAATGCTACAAGATCTTGAGACTAAATAGAGAATACAGATAAGTTTGTTTTTTTTATTATTATGATATGAATAAGAATTAGAAATTTACTCTATCAACTTGACATTGAAGAATATGAGGTTGATTTAAACTACCATATTTAATATCAATTACATTTTGATGACGACGAATCGAAACTACATCATTGTATGGTATAGTAAAGAGCGTTTCCTATAGAATTCAATTAGAGGAATATTTTTTTTTCAAATAAGAAAGAATTCAAGTAACTTACTCGTGTATCTATGTCAAGAAATAATATTCCATTTTTATAAATACCAATCAAACAAGGTGATTGAATAGATGGATCATCAACTGTCTATTAAAAACAAAACCAAAATTTAAATATAAAAAAATCAATAAAATAATTATAGACCTCAGCAGTGAAAAATGTCGTGCCAAATAGAGGCCATGTTTGAATAAGATCTAATAAAAATATTGCATGTATACAAAGAATAAAATAGAAACTAATATTTACTTAAAAATTTTATTTTTGCTTCCATAGTTGTCATTGATTCAACCGATGAATAGAGTTTTTCATGAACAGTTGTTGTCCATACTTGTGGACGAACACTTTTTAATTTTAAAACAGTAGCTGGAAGAAGATGTTTTACTTCTCGCCTAATAAAAATAAAATATTTATCAAATAAATTTCATAAATCTATTATTACATTGAAGGTAGACCAATTCTATTCGAAGCTCGATATTGAAGAGCAGCCATTAGTGATATTTGTTGCTATTATGATATAAATCAAAAATATTTATATATTAATTTAAATTTTTACCATAAGTTCATCTGAAAAATGATTATTTTTAATAATAATCATTGTACCTTCAAGTAATTCAGGTATAAGTTGATGATACATAAAATCAATGAATGCTTCTGATTTATTATTATCATCGAATATAATAGGAATAGTAAACCAAAGCATACGTTTTGTAATTAAATGATAATCAACCATATTTGATCGAACACATTCACTTAAAATATCAAAAAGATATTCAGTTGGATTTAATAAACGTGATGATTTTTCTATAAATAATACAAAAATTTTATTTAAATAAAAATAAAAAAAAAACCTTTTACCTGAAGCACTTATAATAAAAATAGAATATTCATCATGTTCTAAACTATTCAATATATTAAATCGTTCACATAATAGATTAAGACAATCACCAATTACCTAAAACAAGATATGATATAAAAAATTAAATTTCAACTTATTTGTTTTTAGATAAATATTCTCAATTATTTATTATTAATTACCATCGATGGTGTTGTTAATAATGTTAATGGAGTACCACCTGGTAATAAAAATGTTTGTCGTTTTCCTCCATTTCGACCATTCTAAAATATAAAATTATTAATAAAAAAAAAAAAAAAACTTTTTTTTGTTACAGCTGTAAGAAGATCAATTTCAGCTTTGCTTGGTATATTTTTTCGTCCACCATATTTTAATGTTTGTTCATAATGATTTGAACATAATTGTACTAGAAAAATAAAATATAAATTATTTACAAAATATATTTTAAAATAGATTAACCTAATCTTTCATTTTCATCTATATTATCATTAAGATATTTAATAAAATATGGTCGTAAATGTTCAGTTGGAATAAAATAATTAAGTATAATAACAAGTAATTTCCATCCACGTTGAACACTATCAGTTTTTGTACTTTTATTTTCTGTTAATTGTTTTATAAGTTGACATAAAATTTCATCAATTAATGTTCGATGTTTATGCATATTCTATAAAAACAAATATATATAATTTTATTTATATGAATAAAATAAATAAATACTTTTAGAAGATAATATAAACAATCAATATCAGTTTGACCTCGTGACATTGTATGATCACCCATAAAACGCATAATAGCTAAAAATATTTTATAATTACAAAAAAACAAAACAAAGGAATAAAATAAATAAATTTTTACCAAGAAAACATTGTCGAGCAATACGAATTGTATCATTTGATGAATGACGAAGAAGTGGTGATTGAATTGGATTCTATAAATAAAAATTATTTATAAATAATTATCTATTAAAATTTAATAAAATTTACTTTCGACCATTTAATTAATTCTGTATAATCTTGCCATGTCCATTCTTATTAAAAGAATTGAAACGATATAAATATAAAATAAAATAAATCTTACCTGAAGTCTTCCAACTTTTCTTTGATCGTCTTTATAAAAAATAAAAATTTTTTATTTTTATTTTTAAATTAAAAAATAAAACAAGAATATTTACCGTCTACTTGGAAGTTTAAAATTTTGTAAGGCAAATTCCATCATAGAATGTCCATTTGGTAATGCCGATATAATTGGAAAAATAATATCAGTTTTTGTTGGTTTTGGTGTATGTGTATCAAATGAAGCAGATGGTATAAGTTCACTAAATGTTTGACTACAACTTATTAAACTAGCTTGACTTGATGATTTTAATAAATCACTTGTATTTGATATTAAATTTGGTGAAAATTTTTCATGATATGATTTATTTGATGCACGTGATTGTTTACTTATATCAATTCGTGATTCTTTTAAAAATTTATTAATAAGTTGTTTAATTTTTTGAATCTATAAATAAATATTTCTTTTTTTTTGTGATATAAATCTATAAGAATAAATACCCGATGTGAATGAATAGTAATACGTTTTTTTGTTAGACGTAAATCAATTGTTGAACCATTTCGAATTGGTGAAATTTGTTGTATAATATCAAATGAAAATGTTTCAAGTACTTGTAACATGTCACCAGTAGTTTTTGTTCGATTTCGTTTAATTAATCGAATACCTGAATGTGATATACCTAACATTTGTACTTCACCAGAATGATATTTTGGTATCTTAAATATAAAAAAAGATTTTTGTTTTTGTTTTTATATATATTAAATAAATATACCGAAACAGGAAAAAATCGACAAAAATATGTTGGCCATTGACGTGCTTGTTCAATAATAGCTTTTTTAGCTGATAATTTATTTATTAAATTAATATCATCAAGTACTACAACACCATGTGAAGCTAAATAAAAATAAATTTTATTTTATTTGTTTTTTAGTTTTTTTTGAAAATAATAATTATTAATTTACATAAAAATGTTTTCATATTTATTCGTTCTGCTTCACTTATACGAATACATATTGCTGAAAATGTATCACGTACAATTTGTAAATATAATAAATCAATTAAAATTGGTTGATCAAATGTTTCATATGGTGAAAATATCTTAAATATATATATATTGAAAAAAATTTCTATTATTAATTAATAATAAAAAAAATTTTCTTAAACCTCTTTTCGAATTTTTAATTTCCATAAAACATTATTATAAATTAAATAATTATTTGATTGTCTTGATGAAGATTTACTTGTATTTGTTGCATCATTAAACGAAGGAAGAGGATCTTTAAGAAAAAAAAAAACAAGCGGAAGATCGAGAAATTTTTTAGTTTTTTTTTACCTGCAAATGTTAATTCATCAGAATGTTCAAATAATTTTTTTCGAAGTTCAAAATTTTCCTTTCCAATCCTATATGAATATAGAAAGTCAAAAACAAAAATGAAATAATTTATTCTTATTTTTTTTAATACAAACATTGGTGTCATTGTTTTATGAAAATCTAATTTTGATGATTGATTTCGTGCAACAATTTCATTTGTTGACATATCATCATCATCATCATCAGATAATGGTGATATTATATCAATTGATGTATTTGTTATAGGAGATTTTTTTTGTTGTTGATCATTTAATGATGATGATAAAATTTTTTCATCAGATTGAGTATTTCGATCATTTAAAGAATTTTTATCAATAGATAAACGTTTTATATAATGAATATTTTGTGATGATGATGATTGTTCATTATTTGTATCAATGAAATTATTCGTATGATGAATTTCATTTTGTACTGTTTTATTTCCATGAATTTCTTCTTGAATTCGACGTTGTACAAGCATTCGTCTTAATATATAATAAAATGAATATTTATAATTATATAATTAAATAAAATAGAAAAAACCTTTGTTGATTAGCACTATCTACTTCGTCAGAATTGAGTGGTGGTGGCCAACGAATTTTACCAATTCGTACAGTTTTAGCTCGTAAATTTTTTTGTGAATCAGGAGAACGTCGTGTAAATATATGTGAAGGGACTTTAATAGGATATCTATTAGAAAAAATGAATTTATAATTCTTTAAAACATAAATCAAATATTTTACTTATTATTTCTTATTGAATTTTCTTTGAAAATTTGTTGTTGTGATTGTTCATTACGTGAAGATATTAAATCTACTTGTGACATTGAAATACGTTCAATAGAAATATTTGGTTTTGGTAATATTGGTGGAGATGGAATTGATTGAGTTTCAATTTCATTTTCTTCGATTATTGTTGGTGGTTTTTCTGATGAATGAAGTGAATTTGAAGATATTAATTGAGATATAATATTTGTTGAACGATCTAAATAAAAATTCAATCTTTAGAAATAAATTTTTGTCATACTATATTGAATAATATTTTTTCGATGATATTGTTTGGAGTGCTACTGATGCAGTTAGTGTTTTTAATAAGTAATTTGCGATAAAACACTGTTAGTGTCTGTAATGATATATAACAATGTTGAATACTCAATTTGTGTTGAGTGATCATTGAAATTGAATACTTTTTTATCATAGGCATTTAAAGAGAAAAATGAGTACCTGAGTTCATAAATAACTCACTTCCAAAAAAAATACGAATTCAGTTCTTTTTAAATAAGTATGACAAAAAAAATACTCAATTCAAAATATTATCTAAGAAAAATCGGCTATTCAAAATTGCGTGATACTCAATTTCACTATGATTCTATATTTAGAGATGCAATTTTCTATGGATATAAAACAGATAGTGATCATAGTTTTATCGCAAATTACTCATTAAAAATCAATTTTAAAATAAATTTATACTCAGAACTATATGATCGAAAAAATATTATTCAGTATATTATAATTTACATGGCATTTTATCTGATGGATTTATTTTATCAGTCTAAAATTGAATTATACAATATTTAAATAAAAATTTCGAAAATTTTTTTTTTACTTGATTATTAACATCTGTTGATTGTTTTAAATAAACTGGAAGATATTTTTTTCCACTAATATCAATAACTGGTACAAAAACGGGTCCATTTGAATTCGATGTTGTTGTTGATTGATTGGATTTATTTCCTGTTGATGTTGTTGTTGCAAAACATACAGCAGGATTAATTGGAATAAGTTTTATATTCTTTTTATCCTGTGATTGAAGAAAATTATGATCAATACTTGACGAATCCAGTGTGAAAATAATTAATTATTAATAGAAACACATATCTAGAATTGAAATTAAAATATATACAACAAAGATGTTTAATAATTAGTTTTCTTTCTTTTTCTTTAATTAAAATTCAATTGATTGATGATAAGAATTATTTACAGAATTCAAATGTTTTTCAAAATGAGATTCAGCATCAGAATTAATAGGTGTTATTTGTCGTATTCGATCATATCCTTGAGCACGATATCCATTTGGTTGACGATATAAAACATGATGTTTTCCTCCATAAATATATTTTGTATATTCACTTGTATCATCAGTTTCTGTTCGACTTGAATAACCAATTTGTGGTAAAATAAAATGATTTTCATTTGAAAATGATGTAAGACTATTATCTGTTATTGTTGCATTATTATTATTAATATTTAATTGTTCATGACGTTTTTTTTTTGTTTTTGTACGTTTTTTACGTTGAGATTGATCTTTTTCAATTTTTATTTTCTTTTTTGTTATATTTTGTTCATTAGTTTTAGTTAAATGTGGAATTGAATGAATCGAAGATTTTTTTTGTGTTGAATTTTTTTGAAGAAAATTTGTTAAACCACGACGACGTGCTGATGGATCAACACGACTATTTGATATCATTTGTAAACGACGTTGATCAAGTGTTGATAATATTGTTGATTTAGATTTTTTCTTTGCTAAATTTTTTGAATCAAGTGCACGATCAAATAAATCATCAAGAAATGCTTCAACATCTGATTTATGACAAGGTAATGGAAGATCAGTTATAGTAGCAACAGATTCTGAATCAAATCTATAAATAGATAAAATAAGAAATTGGAAAATGATTGATATTTTTTATATGATTTACATTGAATTTCCTTGTTTTTTAGCTTGTGGATAACCTGATTTAGGTCGTGCACTTTTGTTTTTAATAAATCTAAATTGAATAAATAGAATTGTGAGTGTATGTATCCTTATTCTTAAGTATGGTATGTATGCGGTATTCTAAACATCTATGGAGAGAATAGATATGAATAACTCTTAGACAGTTCGTGTGATTTACATATATTTTTATAATAAAAATAGGTTTGTTAACAGATGAATTTGGATAAAATATGATTGTGAAATGAAAACTACCAATTAAGCTCGATCAAAATACATTACATTAAAATTCTCCTTCAATATCTTTATAAAACTAACTCAATAGAAGATTGAGAACGTTTTTGAAAACTATTGAAAATTACAGAAGAAAAAAAATCGTTGAAGAACAGGATGGGTATAAACAGGAATCACAATTATTTAAGTTGTTGAAATAGTCTGTTTCATTCTACGAGCAATAACAAATCTAATTATGGCTGAATATTTTCTATTGAAACTGCGTTAAGTGCAATATATTCAACAAGTTTATAAAAAATGATTGGCAAGATAGAATTGAGATATGTAAAACTTTATTTAATATCGATATTTTGAATGAAGCTACTTTTTATTTAGATAGATCAGTCAATAAACATAACATCAGATATTGATATAAAACTAATTTACGACAGTTGATGTGTTCTATTAAAAACTTTGATTAGTTCAAATGTTAGAAAATTATCTATGCTTCATTCTATTATATGTTAGTAGAACGGAAATCCTTTCTATTGTTCGATTGAAATATGACAATATCTTGCCTCTCATTTTCTTAACAAGTGGATAGGAAGAGGTAGTACAATTTAATGAACTTTACATTTATCGAATTTTACACTTCTCGATTTTTTTCTACGAAAGTACATGGTAAATAACCTTGACAAAAATTCCTATTAATGACAACTGTATGAAAATTAAATATCAATAACGAAATTAAATCGATTTCAAAAGAATATATTTATATATACATGAGTTCATGATAATTATTTAAAGAGATCTTTATGTAAACTATTTGTATGGATTTTTGAGTCAATTTAAATAAATCAATATTTAATCATGGATTCGTCTAGATCAATATTGCATTGAGACAAAAGATTAGTGTATTTATAACTTACTTAGTTCCAGGTTTTGAAATATCTTTTGCTGGTGAATTTTTTTTTATTTGTGCATCTTCTATTTCATAATCTGTTAAATCAGCTTGAATATCACCAATAACGCCTGCATCTGAATAAGCACTTGATAAATGATATTCATCATTATGACCATTCTAAAAATAATTAGATTATCAAATAAAATATAATTAATAAGTAAATATACAAATTTAATTGCTTTATGAATTGATGAACCTAATATAAAATTTATTTCAATATTTTATTAAAATTAAATTTAAAACAAAATTTTACCGATTTTTTCATATTGATTTAAATTTGTTGGACCTTCTGAACAGATTGAAAATTCTCCATAGAATGAAGTTGGATTATCTGGACCACTGTAATCACTAAGAAAGTGAATATAAAATTATTTTCTATTTATTTATTATTTTAAAAACAAAAAAATAAATCTGGAGAAGTTTTTCATGCAAATCTGATTTCATGCGCATGAACATGCATGAATAAGAACTATTGACTATAGATAAATTTCTACCTCACAACAAGTGGTGGTGGAGGTAATGGTGATGTCTTATGAAATTTTTGTGTATGATGATGTTGTTTATTTGGACGAAAACAACGAAGTGCAGGTATTTTTGATAGAATATGTCCACCACATCCTGCATCAACCATTGAATGTGTTGATGATGTAAATGTATTTGTTTTACGTATT
Organism: Macrotrachela quadricornifera; assembly: GCA_022393335.1. Classification (NCBI taxonomy): domain Eukaryota; kingdom Metazoa; phylum Rotifera; class Eurotatoria; order Philodinida; family Philodinidae; genus Macrotrachela; species Macrotrachela quadricornifera. Next base: position 33,718 of record JAJEKB010018472.1, read on the forward strand.
GATTCTTTACGTTCAATAGTTGGTAATGATGATGGTTTTAAAACAGTTTTATTTATTGATGATTGATTATGTATTCGTTTTTCAATAGTTTTTTTAAAATCATCCTCTTTAAGTTTTTCTCTACTCGATCTTGATGATGATGGTAGTGGTGGTAATAATGGTGGTATATCTTGATGACATGATATATCATTATTATTTTTTCGTATAGAAATATCTTCTTGTTGATCATCTGTTATTGAATATGTACTAGTTGCATCAGCTTTTAATAAATCTTTTGTAACTGATGGTGGTGGTGGAAATGATAAATGATCATCAGAAGTTTCTAATGATGATAATGATGAATTGGATTTTTTACTACCTAAATCATGATATAAAGGTGAATGACGTTTAATATATTTTCTTTCAATTTGTTGTTGTTGTTGTTGATCATCACTACTAAAATGTCTTGGATATTTATATGGTGATGAACGATTTGATGATGATGTTCGTCGACTAGTTTTTGATAAACGACTTGAACGAGGATTATCAATTTTTAAAAACCATTCTTTCGATCTATTATTTTATTTTTAAATATAGTGTTTTTTTTTTTTATAAATTTTTTTATTAATGAAAAATTTTCTTTTTTTTTTTCTTTGTATATTTATAAAATCTCACCTGACTGTTGTATGATGATTACGTCGTCGTTGAAGTTTTGATGAACGATCATGACCATTATGAATAAGAAAAAATGATTTACAAACTGGTGAACATGGTGGAATTTCTAATTCACTTATTAAATCAAGTACATAATCATGTCCCATTAATTCAATATCATTTTCATCATCTTCTAATGCTAAAGTCCATCCAGAACAATAATCTTTTAATATACCACGTGATGATACTAATTCATATGCATATTGTTCACCTGTCATCCATGATTCAACTTCTCCAAGAATTTCAAAATCTAATTAAATAAAAACTTTCGAGATTTTTTTGTTTTTTTTCTCTTCTTACTATCAGCAAATTCTGCTTGAAGTGCCATTGGAATTGAACGTTTGTTAGCATACCATTCTAATTGAGTTGGTGGATAAGTTCTTGGTGTATCAGTCATACCTGCTGCTAATAATTTTCGTTTAGTTAATTCATTATTTGATGGATTTTCTTCAGAAACAAATCTATAAAATAAAAATAAATTCGAAAAAAAGAACAAGAATTTACTAAAATAAAAGAATTACTTAAATAGATATTTATAAAATTTTGATGATGATGAAAAACAACTAATAGAATTATTCATTAAAAGCCATGCTTTATTTAATTTAATTAAATCAATATTATTCCATATTTGATTTATTATTTGTATTATTATTTCATCACGTAATGATTCATTCATTAAACCCTTTAAGAAAAAAATGAATATATTTTATTTTATTTTTCTTCAATATTTACCATTTGAATTATATAATTACATAAAGCTCGATCTCGTTTACAATCATGTTCACATGTATTTACAAAACGTAAAATCTATATTATTAAATCAATATAATATTTAATAAAAAAAACAAAAATTTTTTTTTTTACCAATTTAAATAAAGATAATGCTAATTGAATTTGTTGTTGATCAGATATATTAGTTGTAAATGGTTCTTTAATTGGAGTTAATAAACGATCCCATTTTATTCCAAGCTAAATTTTATTTTAAATGTTATTTTAAATTATTTTAAAAAATCAAATCTTAATTTACATTTGTATTTTCTTGAATATATTTTGTAAATGATAATGTTTCAATATTATTTAATGGAAATAATTGTTGATCACTTGGAATAACATTTATTGACCGTGATATTTCAATAATATTTTGTTCATTATGTGGTTCTTGCCAAGCTAGAAAAAAATCTTTATATGAATAATTAAAATATAAATAATTTGATACATACAATCAAGACGATTGAAAATTACACTTAATTCATTTGGTATTTCAAGTAAATTAAATTCTGTTGACTAAAAAATAAAGAATAAATTATTTTTCTAGAAAAAAAAATATATATATCAAATATTACTTGATATTCATCACAATTAGAACTTGTTATCTGTCTAAATAATAAGAAAAATTAAATTAAAAATAAAAAATTTTTTCTTTTTTTTTTAAATTCTTACTCAGTTAATGAATGTAATGTCGAACTACTCTCTGTTACATGACTTATAGCTGTTGATGGAGAAAAACAAGATGTATCCGATATAGATGATTGAAGTGATTCACATAATCTTATACTAAGACTTGATGTTTTCTCACTTATTATATCAAAAGTAACATCTGGACTCATCGATATCATAGCTCGAGCTATAGATGTTCCTAAACTTGGTCGACGTTGAAATCGACCTATAGATGGTGATTCTATTGCTTTCATTTTTCAAATCTAACAATTAATTGTATAAGAAAAAAAAAGAAATTTTCTATTTTATTTTACTGTCTCATTCAATCTATCAAGTAATCCCTGTCTGACATTTAGTTAAATGATTGATGATCGACTTGTAATTATGTTTATTATCGTTGAATAGTGTAAATATTTAGATTTGATTTACTTTTTATTATCAATCCAACGACGATATTGTTTTTGAAGAATAAGTATTGCATGACGTTGTTTTTCAAAATATTTTCGTTGAATATAACCTTTTATTGTACGTTGAATTAATGATGCTGCTTTATTTAATAATTGTGAACGTTCTTTTTCAAGATGATATTCAAGTGATTCACGCATAAAAACCTAAATAAAATAATTTAATTTTCTTTTTTGAATAATTTTATATTAAATTTAATTGTACTTTTGTTATTCCTATTTGATATTTTGAAGTAAATTTTGTTGATAAATTATTTAAAATATGTATTGATATTTCTTTTGAATCTGTATTATCAAAAGAATTTGATATTAAACAACGATATCTAATATAAAAATAATAAATTTTTGTTTTTTTTATTTTTTATTTTTAATTCTAATAAACCTTTTAGCAAATTGTTCAAATAAATAACGACGTGGAAAACCTAATTTTCTTATTCGAACAGTTTCAAGCATTCCTGTATTACGTAATTGTTCAATTACAACAGATAATTCTAATTTATTTGGTGTTTTATCATTATTTGGTTTAATACAACGAATAAATGTTGGTTGACAACGTGTCATTGTATCAATTAAATGTGATAAACTATCAGAAAATTTTGCTGATACAGTTGGTGTTTTAGCTTTCATTGTTATAAAACGACCTGTTTTAAAATGAAAACCACGATGTGATTCATATACATCACGTATATCACGAAACATATTTGCTAAAATTTCATTTCGACTTGAAGAAAATAAATCAATAACATCACTACGTAATAAATCACGATTTTTATCAAGAAATCCACGAACCTTTATGTATTTATAATAAAAATAAAATAAATAAAAGAAAAAATTCAATTAACTTACATCATATTCAACTTCACCTGCATAATGTCGTATAGTAAATGTTGTTTTTAATAAACGTGGTTTACCATATAAACGATTAGATTCATGAACACGATGGCATTTATGTAGAAATGATTGATCAGTTGCCTTAATTAATAAAAATTATTCAAGAAATATTTAAAAAACATTTTTTTTTCAATTTATGTTTGAGATTATCTTGTGTTATTTGCTAAATTTTATCGTCATTTTTTTAAAATAGAAATATAATTATTTTTCTCATAATGAGATTTCACTTTTCAAAATAATGGATAGTATGGCATTTGTTTTAGAAGATCACGTTCAAAAATTCTCTATAAAAATTGTATCTGATTCATATCAAAGATTTTCTTATATTTATTTGAAAAAAACCTGATATTTGACAATATGCAATATCAATAATTAAACTAAACCATTTTTTTATGAATTCTAAGACAAATATTTTCTTAATTAATTATTCTTCTTTATGATTAATTTACCTTTGGAAAATTACTTTCATCATCAAGAATTTGCAAAATTCCATTTGGTTTTTTTCCAATTAAATCAAGACAATCAGTATTATCAGAAAAATCAATTTTTTTCCATGCAAGTTTTTCTTTTGCATATTCTTCCTATAGAAATAAAAAAAACATACATATATAAGATAGAATTCAATTTAAATATCTTTTAGAATATTCGGAAAGACATTTTTGATTCTAAGAAGAGCTCTTTTCTTCTCGTACATTCTTCCATTGTTCATCTGGCTTCACCTATTTTATCCTCTTTTTACTGATCATCAATGTGCTCTACCTAGTTATTTTTATTATACATCGCTTAAACGTATTTTTTGCTATCTCAGTATGAAAGATCCTCTTTTTGCTTATTTATTTAATGAGATATCTCTCGAAGACAGATGCTATCGTTATTTGAATAGATATCTTCTCACATTATCTGATTCAATTGATGGTGAATTAATCTTCTAACATGTGTTACTGAATAGTTTTAGACAGTATTGGGTTAAGAGTATCTAGAAGATTTATTGAGAATGAATTAGTGTTTGAAAAATGTATTGAAGTAGATTTCTTCTCATTCTTGATTATGATATGGAAGAGATTCAATTCTTTCATCTCTTTCTCAAATCTTTCTTTGTTCTCTCTCTAATTTCTATACTTGTTGTTTATGATTATATTCACTAGTTAGGAGTGTTTATACATTCTGGTGTAAGATATGGATGATCTTCTTCCTGTGTATTTCATTTTTTTATGAATTTCTTTAATATGGTGTATGGTATTGGTTCTTCTATCTTTTATTTTTGTGTTCCCTCATGTAAATTTATATACTTTCCACTGTCAGGACCTCATGGTTAACAGTTGTTGCAAAAGAAAAGAATTCAATTTAAATTAATATATATGTATTCTTTTTTAATTAACCTGTTCTAATTTAAATACATGTCGATTAAAATGAAATTGTAATGCTTCATTAGCATAATTAATACATAATTGTTCAAAACTATTTGTTGAAAAATTTTCAAAACCAAATATATCCAAAATAGCAATACTATTATCAACATTATGATTAACTCGAACTATTTGATTGATACGTGAAACAAGCCAACTAAATAATGTTGAATAAAGAGCTTTAGCAATTGCATCACTTAAATAAATTAATAATAAAAGAAATAAAAATAGAATATTTGTCTTTTTTTGTTTATTTTAAATAAAACTACCGTGAATCAAGTGCTTGTTCAAGATTAAATGGTGATAAAAGACGTTCATCACGTGCTTCAGTAACTTTATGTGTTAATTTTTGTAAAAGATCTTGATCATTAAGTCCTAATAAATGTGAACACCATTCAATTTCAGTTTTTGAACTAATTTGTATTAAATCATGACCAGGATCATCGATCATACGTGAAAAATAAATATTTCCAAGATGTAAAATAGCTGCAAGAATTTTAAATATTGTTTCTTGTTCATTTTTTGTAAAATTAAGAACTTTCATTGCTGTTAATAATGATTGAAAATCATGTGCATCTGATTTACTTGTTATAGCCATTGAAGCACCCTTTAATAAAAAGAAAAAAAAATATATTTGAAATTTTTTTTTTCATAAAAATATAGATTTACTTGATTAAGATAAAAATATTTTTCTGGTGTTGTTAAACCATATTTATGTTTTTCTTCAGCATCAAATCCTTCAAGTAATTCATAGAAAACATGATAATTTCGTTCATCATTTGAATGTGTTACAATACGACTTTTTTCCAAAAGAAAATCCGATAATTTTGCTCCAACTATAGATTTTCTTAATTAAATAAATAAAAATTTTAATTTAATTAAACGAATCAAAAAAATACAAAGAAGTTTTTTTTTTTTCATTTTACTGTGAATAATATATTTCAATATATTTTCCAAATCTTGATGAATTATCATTACGAACTGTTTTAGCATTACCAAATGATTCAAGTAATGGTGATGCTTCAAGAATTTGTTCAGTAATTAATTTATTTTTTCCTGGATTAACCTTAATTTCAAATTTTTTTTTGTTTTTTATTATCAATAATATTTATAATAATAAAAAATTTACCGCTGCTAAATAATTCATAATTAACTTTGTACTTTGAGTTTTACCACCACCACTTTCACCGCTAAACAAAAATAAAAATGTAAGACACGTTCAACTTTCAAGTGTTATATATGTATGAAATTTATATACCTAATTACAACACATTGATTTGTTTTATCTGTAAGCATTTTATTGTGTGCTAATGATGCAGTAGCAAAAATATGTCTAAAATATGAATAAATCATTGAGAAAAAAATAAAATAAAAAATATGTTTAACACCTACGCAGGTAATGCATTAAGAACTAAAGCATTTTCATATTTTCGTACAAAGTCAGTTGAATACATATCATGATACATATAATATGGATTAACAGCAACAAGAATACTACCAATATATGTCTAAGAATTTAGGATTAAAAAGAAAAAGAAATAAAATATGCAACTATATTCTTAATATATGTTTGTTTTTTGATTATTCCTACATAAAATTGTCGATGATCATATCGAACTTTGATATTCCATAGAATAGAAGCTTCACTTAAATCACTCATTGTTATCATATCATTAACACCTTCTGGTGGTAATGATATACGTGATACAACTCGATTTGTTTCATCAGTTGCAAAAACAAAAATTTTTCCATTAAGAAGTGATTTAACTGATATACGAGTACGTGTCACCTCGATCACTTCGCCAGCTATTGGATAGCCAGCACCTGAATCAAACCAAACTGGTTTGCCCTAAAAACAAAAGAATTATAAGAGGTTTTTCTATTTTTTTCTATTTGTTTGATTTTAGTTTTTTCTTCATTACTAAAAATGATGTCGGTATTAGTGATTTGAATATATATATAGAAAAAAAAAAAGGAGACCATAAAAAAATTCTTATTAACAATCAACAAACAAACGAAAGAAAAGAGGTGAGAGAAACCTAGACTTTATTATTTTTTTTCTTCTTTTACATTTTCTCATTTTTATATTCATACAGCAACTATATTAAAGGGTAGATACAGAATAAACAACAACAACATCCATAACAATAATATTCATTGTTCATTTCATAATAGAATATATAATACAATGTATATATCAATTCAAACTGTATGTGGTTGTCATGGACTTCTTGTCTTTGAATCGATTCATTGTGATCGATGTCGATCATTAATCCCATTTCAAATTACTGATGAATCTCTTATTGATCCTGTATCGACGCATAATATTATAAATGAAGTTAATACGAAAGCTATGCATAATAATAAATATGCATCTAATATGCTTTTACCATATAGAAAACAACAACATTATCATACACAAAATGTTACAACTGGTCGTGTTCGTTTTCGAGCATTATGTCCTTTTTGTAATAGTCCAACTTATGTTTTACGTTATTATTGTAAACGTGAACGACTTTATTATCATGTACGTATTCAAAATTTTGGTGAAAATGAACAAAGTACATACAAATCTATTGCTGAAATTCAAAACATGAATACTTTTGAACAACATAATAAAAAACATGATCATGCAGATAGTTCAGCAATTGATAGTATCGAAGATTCATATTCATTAAGTGGTTCTATATCTCAAAAACCACCATCAACTATTTTATATGATCAAAGTGGTGCACCTACTGCAAGAGATATACAAATTGAAAATGAAAAGAATTTATATGCATTGGGTAATTTAGAAGGAGATTTATTTAATATTTTACGAAATGGTCTTTTCTTTGATACACTTATTCAATGTCAAGATGATGTTAAATTACAAGTACATCGTTGTATTCTTGGTAGGAAAATTTAATATATTTTATAAGATTTCTTTTAATCAGGAATATTTATTTGATACAGGTGGTCGGTCAGCTTGGTTTCGACAACTTCTTGGTGAACATCATGATACAAATACAGAAGGTGATTATGTTTTACAAATAAGTATTGATGATGTACAATCTGTTATTATGAATGAAATATTAAATTTTATATATACAAATCGTTGTTTAATTAGTTTAAAAAATGCACCAGAATTATTAATTGCTGCAAAACGTTTTGAATTAGAAAAATTACGAAGACAAATTGCTGACTTTCTTTTATCTCGTCTCACGGTTGATAATGCTATTGATATGCTTATTAGTGCACATGAAGCAGGTTCGGAACCACTTAAATCAGCATGTATACGTTTAATTAATCGTAATGCAGAAAAAATCAAACGTACGGAAAAATGGAAAACATTTAAAACTCAGTATGTTGATTTAGTACCTGAATTATATGAAAATCGAGTAGAAAATCCAGTACCTGCACCACCAGTAGTTTTACCTGATGTTTTTTCAGGACCAGTAATACCATCTGAAAGTCTTCTTACATTAAGTCAATTATATGAAAATCCGGTTAAACAACGAGCTAATTCATCAACACTTCGAATTTTACCACCACCAACAAAATCTCGACAAAATAATCCTCCACCTTCTAATTATCATACAGGTCAACATCATCAATCAAATCAATTAATAACACAAGGAAGAACAGGTTCTTTTGCTCCACGACATAATTCAACACTTACACCTATGGATCATCGACAAACTCCAGTGAAAAAAGGACAACCAAGTAAAACACAACGTCGACCTGCACCGCAACCAACAGTTCCATCTCTTACACGTACTGTCTTTCCAACTATTAAACAATCTACAGAGGGTAATGCTTATCGTCGTCCAGTTAATATATACGAGAAAAGTGTTGCTCTACCAACAAACAATCCAAAAAAACAACCTGTCAATAATCAAGCACCACCAAAATCAGTCGCTCCATCACCAGTAAAAGTAGTAAGAGCTCCTTCGCCTAGACATATAATTGAACTTGAACGAAGTCCAACACTAACAGATACACCTCCCGAAGATCATATGAATTCAGAACGAGTTATTAGTGCACAAACTATAGATTAATGTTTTTTTATCATTTTAAACGAACTTACTCGTTCAAAACATTCCATTATGATTTGTGTGTTGTATCGTATAATAATTAATGAATAATGTGGTCTAAGAATAAAATAAAATAAAATATATAAAATAACTTTTTTTATAAGTATTTTTTTTTGTTCTTTTCTTATTCAATATATACGAACCAATATAAATTTTAAAAATACAGAAAAAAAAATACTCGATGTAATTAAGACATACAATTTTCATTTTAGTTCAAAGTTCTTTAAACATTGTCCATTTTTGTCTCTATTTCTATTCGACAGAGGATTAACTGGACAAAATCAACATAACAAAATGGGGATTTCCATCATCGACAAAAGTAGGCTAATTGCTTATTTGACTCCATACGAGCTCGTCTTTAAACATTTTGTTTTGATGCATACCGTCTTACTATTTGTCTTCATAAGATATGACAGTACAAAAAAAAGATGAATTCTTCAATAAGCGAAATGATTGTGAATTCTTATAAAAATTTTTAATAATCGAAAAAAAATAATCATTATCAATTTATATATTATCTATTATAATGAATTTTATTGTTGCTATTGAAAACTCAAATAATACTTACTATTTTATTGAGATTTCATCTTTACACAATTGTAACAAATAATTGACTATTATCAATATAATTGACAAAAAGAGATTTATAACAAAAAATTTTAACTGTTATCCTCTATCTTTTCGGGGACTAGAAGCTTGAATAATGAACGTGTCACCGTCAATTGATGGTCAATTGCTGATTGCTCTTCTGCTTGTATATGTGTGTGTGTTAATCCGTAGTCATCATTCGAACGTGTCTTCGACTCATTCTTTTTTTTTTTTCGTTCGTTGTCCGCCTCCGCCTCAATGTTGTCTCATCTTTATTCTTCTTTCGTATTTCATTGCATACGTTTTTTTTTCTGTTGTAAATGACCATCCCTTTTTATAACAAATTCTGTCTACATATCTTCGAAGAATGTATTAAAAAAAAAAGCGAAGCGAAACACTATTGACATATGAATTGTGTTCGATATCATTAAATGAATAATGATATTTGCTAATTGAACACTACAAAATACACATTTTTATTATGCATTGTTGATTCATTTGTTATGTTGAAGAATTTCTAATTATGGACGAATCGAAAAATAAAATGAAAAAAAAAGAATTAAAGTACGATGAAAGGTGAAGTATAAATTGAATTTTATAAGCAAAATGTTGATTAGTATATTGACATAAGAAAAAAAAAACAGTTTTTTTTTCTCTTTTCAATTGTCAAACTTATTCTTTTCTTCTCTCATATGCCTATTATAGCTTACATTTGTAAATCATATTATAAAAATAGTATAGAAAATATTTTTAAAAAAATTCCATTATGTATTTCAAATATTGAAGAATCATATATAAATTGTTTTAGTAGTATTTTTATTGATCATCAAATAGAATTGCCATAATCATATTGAGTAGATGTATGATATAATATTTTCTATGTTCTAAATCAAAACTACACATTTATTATATAATCTTTTTTTTTTTATTATTTTCTATCAATAAGTATGATAATTTGTTACCTATATTACTGCTTTTGATAATTGAAATACAAATGTTATGACACTTTTCATTAATGATTGATCTTTTATTTGACCTGTTTTATAATGAAAATTTTGTAAGAATAAAAATATTTCATATATTATTCAATTTGAAAAATACATTCTTATTCGGAAATGTTGATAGTGATAGTTAAAATGCTATTTCACAATGATAATTTATATCGATAACATTAAGTGACAACATAGTAGTACTGACTACATTCATGTTCAATGTCAAAATGCTTAAATATACGATGAGAAAACAAAGAATATTTCTCGTCGTTTCAAATTATATATAGAGTATTCCAAGAAATATTACTACTTGAGAAATATGTAGAATTCTCTTATTAATCACGCTTAATTGAATGCATTTTTTCATATAATTATGTCAATTTCTGTTGTTGTTACAATCCTCCAATTATTAATCTCTTCCAAATGCTATTTCAATACTGATTCTGATATATTATTATAGAAAATGAATACAGTAAGATGTCATTTTAATTGACAATAAAACTCGCAAAAACATTTTGTGCTCTTATTTCATTAATTATCAATGTTTTGAATGTTTCAGAAACAAATTATTTTCCAGACATGTGTCATTAGGAAATTCTTTTAAAACATGTCAAAAAAATGGCTGTAAAGCGTTTGTAAATGTTGTAATGATTAAAGGATTCTAATAACGATAGAAATTAACATAATTAGATGAAAAAATATTGTGTATTATTCTCTCGCTTATTGGTAAAATACTACATTTTCCTATTGTAGCCAATAGTGAGACACTTTTAGAATATTTATAAATTTTGTCTTTAAGAATGAAAATTTTCTATTCTTTTCTCTCAGATAAAAAGAACACATTGAATCAAGCTTTATTACTAAGAAAGTTCTACGCATTTTGTACATATTAATGGATGTTGACCTCATCACAGCTAAAACAGTTTTATTCATTAGTATTATTTTGCAAAATATTTGTCAATAATTTTTTTTTTGTAAATATGATACATATGATATTGTTTCACGTAGGAACGTCAACATGATAGGAGTAATATATCTGTTTGATGAAACCAATGTATCACAATCATTGGCGGGCCTGTCTATGAATCGAACAGTGGCAATTGTCACCCTACTGCGTTCACATAATATTTGAACGGCTATAGTGGTTCGAATATCTCATGGACAAAATTTTACATTTAGATCCTAGATCGATCCGCCAATGACCACAATATAAGACAGGAATAGATAATTACAAAACGAATTTTGTTTTCTTATTTTATTTAAAATATTATTAATTTTTATCGAAGATGATTAATTAATGTGAATAAGAAAGAGAACTAATATTGTTTGATTGTTAAGTTTCAATATAACTCTTTCGATATTAACGTATTTTATTCTTTTGATTACTGTATAGATTTACTTCGCTTTGACTATGGAAATAAAATGGCATAGCAAAATAATATTTTCTATAATGAAATACATTTTATGTAATAAATAATTTACATTACTCAAATTTTTTCGTTAGTTTTATATAATTCATGAGTCTATAAAACATTACTGAGAACTATTTCTAAGCAACATCCTTCTGACTCATCAATGCAACAACGTAAGTGCATTAATGTGTCATATAAGGTAATATTTTAATAATCATAAATAAATTAACATAAAAATATATTTTAAATATAAAAAGATATAATTTTATTAATAATTTTCAATGTAAAATATGAGCAAGTCATGTAGACCCTCATGTGATAAAAAATCGGCAAAGAAAACAAAAAATAAAGTATCTTCATCGTCAGCCATTTAACCGTATATGTTCTCGATCCTTCGTATTATTCTTTCTCAGCCGATCCAACGAGTAGATGCTATGTTTATATGATGACTCGGATACTTCAGTTCTTTCTCTCCCTCTTTTTTTTGGTAACCCCTTCGACTTCGCCCGGTGATCTCTGTAATTATGCAATACTGTCATTACCCTATTATAAATACAAGCTATTTTTATTTCGTAGTTCAATATTTTGCATTTCTTTATTTTAGAAAACAACTTTCTCGTCGGGCAACAAATAATTACCATCTCATTTCAATATCTAATTATTTTATAACACCCGACCATGGTAAATTATAGAAAAATATTTGTATGATATCATAAAAAATTAATTTTAATTGTTCATAGGTTAATTTTACTGTCGACGAAATTCGGGGCTTGATGGACAAGAAGAAGAACATCCGTAATATGTCCGTCATTGCTCATGTTGATCATGGAAAATCAACATTGACTGATTCACTTGTATGCAAAGCTGGTATTATTGCCCAGCAAAAGGCCGGTGAAATGCGTTTTACAGATACACGAAAGGATGAACAAGAACGATGTATTACCATTAAATCAACGTACATTTTGTTTAAATAAACTTTTTCAGTTAATTATTTCGAATTCTTTTTTATAGGGCTATTTCACTTTATTATGAATTACCAGCTAAAGATTTAGGATTTATTAAACAAGAACGTGAACCTGATATATCTCATTTCTTAATCAATCTTATTGATTCACCGGGTCACGTTGATTTTTCATCAGAAGTTACTGCTGCTTTACGTGTTACTGATGGTGCTCTCGTCGTCGTCGATTGTGTATCAGGTATATATTAATAATACTATATTTAAACATAAATATATATATATATATATGTTTTATTTAAAATTAGGTGTATGCGTACAAACTGAGACAGTACTTCGTCAAGCTATTGCTGAACGTATCAAACCAATTTTATTTATGAATAAAATGGATCGTGCTCTTCTTGAATTACAACTTCAACAAGAAGATCTTTTTCAAACATTTCAACGTATTGTTGAAAATGTCAATGTCATCATTGCTACTTATGGTGATGACAGTGGTCCAATGGGTGATTTACAAGTAAGTAAAACGAAAGTCTTAGTTTTTCCTGATAATGGCAAGTTCATAGGCCAACCAAATGTGTTTTTTTAATATACATACGGTGGTTCAACTGTGCCGATAGTAAAAAATATTTCCTCATAAATCAAGATGTAGACAATTTGTATTGTAATACATAAGAGCAAATGTTGGAACAAATAATTAATTTAAATTTTTATTTTAATAAAATAATTATTTTTAGGTTGATCCAACAAAAGGTACAGTTGGTTTCGGTGCTGGTCTTCACGGTTGGGCTTTTACACTTAAGGAATTTGCTGAAATGTATGCTTCAAAATTTAAAATCGAAGTTGATAAACTTATGAAACGATTATGGGGTGATAACTTCTTTTCAGCATCAGAAAAGAAATGGTCCAAAAGTGGTGGAGAAGGTAAATTAATTATATTATTTCGAAGAGAAAAAAACAATAATAAAAAAACAATTATATTTGTATAATATTAGGTTATGCTCGTGGTTTTTGCCAATTTGTTCTTGATCCTATCTTCAAAGTTTTCAAAGCTATTATGGATTGCAGAAAAGATGAATATACACAATTACTTGAAAAATTAAATATTAAATTACAAGGTGACGATCGTGAAAAATTAGAAGAAGGTGGTAAACCACTTTTAAAACTTGTTATGAAACAATGGTTACCAGCTGGTGATGTTCTTCTTACAATGATTGCTATTCATTTACCATCACCTGTTGTTGCACAAAAATATCGTGCTGAACTTCTTTATGAAGGTAAAATAATTAAAATAACGATAGATTATATCTTAAATTAAAATATATCTATCTATATATATATATATATATAGGTCCACAAGATGATGAAGCATTTTTGGGTATTAAATCATGTGATTCAAATGGACCATTGATGATGTACATCTCAAAAATGGTACCGACATCGGATAAAGGACGTTTCTATGCTTTTGGTCGTGTCTTTTCTGGTGTTGTTCAAACAGGTCAAAAAGCACGTATTATGGGTCCTAATTATGTACCAGGCAAAAAAGAAGATCTCTACGTTAAAAGTATTCAACGGTATATAAATTTTCTTTGTTTTCATGTGAAAATAAGATGATTATAGGATTCCCCATCCGAATTTTGAATTGATGGAACATATCCCAAATCTGATTTTCACTAAATTTATTATTTGTTTAATTAGAAAAAAAATCTAATCATGATAATTAATTTTTTTTCTTTATCTTTATTTAGAACAATTCTTATGATGGGTCGTTATACTGAACCAATTGAAGATGTACCATGTGGTAATATCTGTGGTCTTGTTGGTGTTGATCAATATTTAGTTAAAACTGGTACAATTACAACATTTGAAAATGCACACAATCTTCGAGTAAGTTCTTTTATTTTAGTATTATAGAAAATAGAATATATTTTTAAATTTTTTAGGTCATGAAATTTAGTGTCAGTCCTGTCGTACGTGTTGCTGTTGAACCAAAAAATCCAGCTGATTTACCAAAATTGGTCGAAGGTTTGAAACGTTTAGCTAAATCAGATCCTATGGTTCAATGTATCATCGAAGAATCTGGTGAACATATCGTAGCTGGTGCTGGTGAATTACATTTGGAAATTTGTTTGAAAGATCTTGAAGAAGATCATGCTTGTATTCCAATTAAAGTTTCTGATCCAGTCGTATCATATCGTGAAACTGTATCTGAAGAATCAGAGATCATGTGTCTATCAAAATCACCTAATAAACACAATCGTATCTTCTTAAAAGCTCGACCAATGCCTGATGGTAATAATTAATATTTTGTCAATTGTATTTAAAAAAAAATTATTAAATGATTTTTTTTTCTTTGTATTTAGGTTTACCTGAAGATATTGACAAAGGTGAAGTAACACCACGTCAAGAATTTAAAGCACGTGCTCGTTATTTGAATGAAAAATATGACTATGATGTAAATGAAGCACGTAAAATCTGGTGTTTTGGACCTGAAGGCACAGGACCAAATGTTTTAATGGATTGTACTAAAGGTGTACAATATTTAAATGAAATAAAAGATAGTTGTGTTGCTGGTTTTCAATGGGCTACAAAAGAAGGTGTTCTTGCTGAAGAAAACGTTCGTGGTGTTCGTTTTGATATTCATGATGTTACATTACACGCCGATGCTATCCATCGTGGTGGTGGTCAAATTATTCCCACTGCTCGTCGTGTTCTTTATGCTTCAATGCTTACAGCTAAACCACGTCTCTTTGAACCAGTATACCTCTGTGAAGTACAGGTATGTTATTGAAATTGAATGTATAAGAAAAATATTTTTTTCTTAATATTCTCATATCGATTATATGATTTGTTTTGTATAATATTAAAGTATAGTCTAAAGTGTCAACAGAGAAATATTTAAGAGAATAATAGCGTAGAAGAACGATTTACAGAGAATTTTCATGTATAAGTCTTTTAATTTACAATGTATTTATTTATTTATTTATTATAGTGTCCTGAAGTTGCTGTTGGTGGTATTTATGGTGTATTGAATCGTCGTCGTGGTCACGTATTTGACGAACATCAAGTAACCGGAACACCTATGTTTATTGTCAAAGCTTATTTACCTGTCAATGAATCATTTGGTAAGAAATTTTTAATGAAAAAAACCCATTGTTTAATCGAATGATTTCTTTTTAAAGGTTTCACTGCTGATCTTCGTTCAAATACAGGTGGTCAAGCTTTTCCACAATGTGTATTTGATCACTGGCAAGTTATGAATCAAGATCCATTCGATGATACATCGAAGATTCGTCAAATTATCAACGATATCCGTAAACGCAAAGGTTTGAAAGAAGGCATCCCGCCTCTTGATGATTATTATGACAAGTTATAAATTCAACAGTATCAATCAATTTCTTGTTAACTATTCACGAACAGTTATATATTTTAACAGCTTTTATAAAAAAAGACAGATTGACCAAGATCTCATCACCGTTTTTTTTTATAAATATAAAAGTCATTTTTCTGTTCGTGTTTCCTTTTATTTTTTTTTGATATCCGAGCATTTTCCTACTTTGTACACTTGTCATCGGCACTTGCATACAAAACCAATATCAGCTCAATTTTTGTTGTTGATTTATTCATCAAATTAGGACAATTTTTTGAGCTGCAGAAGAAGAAAAAAAATAAAACTGAAAAAAAAAACTATAGATAATTATCTTATTGACACACATAAGCGTATACCTTGGTACTTGAATATAAATCTATTCCAACTTTGTATTATTATGATATTCATATTTTAAAAATGTAAGTGTTTTTTAACTACTGATACGTAAAGAAATGTTATGTATATTCAGTATTTGATGATAAAAGAAGATGATAACGGTTAGTATTTCTTTACATGCTTTTTGAAGCTAAAATTATCTATAATACAACGAACGTAAAGAAATATTATAAAGACTTGAAACAATTTTTTTCTTATATGAAACCATGAATAGAAGAGAAAAATATAATTTTTACTGATTATTTGTCCTTCTATACTTTCGAACTACATACAAATGAAATAATTAAGAATAATTCATATGAAATTATTTATTTCTAAAGATAAAGGTTATAATATGTAACATGCTGAAATGATTCATTTTTTTATCCCTACGTCCTCTGATTGCATCATTATTATTTATTAAAAAGAATGATTTATTTTCGCTAAGAAAATGTAAGTTATAAAATTATGATTTTGTTAGAGAAACTCATCTATTCGGAATCGTAAAGATTTTTAGATACCATTGTAAGCAGCTATTTGTGAGTAGCTCTTTCAAATGTGATGTAAAAGACGAAAAAGAAAATTTGAATAGATTATGATAAGAAAAGTATATATTCTGCCATCATGAGAGTTACGTTTTTTCATTTTCATTGATAAAGGTTTGCATTTAACGATAAAAAAAAAGAAAGTGTATTCTTTTTTTATTCTAGTATTTTATGCATGAAACTCAAATTGGAATATTAGTATTGTTAGCCAATGATCAAATAAGATGAAAAAGAGTAGAAGACAACATCACTGTGTTTACTAATTCGAACATTCATGATTAAATCTTATTTTGAAATTTTTCAGTTTGATACACTAAGTTCGTTTTATTAGATTGTATTTCTTACGAATCGAACGGATATTAATTGATCATCTGATGATGTAATTGATATTGTTCTGTCCGAAGAAGTAATTAAAATCAGTTTTTTTTGTCAAAATCTTGTTTTCGTATTATAAGTATCCAAGGATCTATTGCCAGCACGAAAATATAAGGCACCTGTTTGTTTTTTGAATATTTTTTGATAGGAACAAGATAGAAACATGCAATTTTCACCATTTGATAGTCAAAACCCCAATGATATAATTTTATAAGCAAAAACTTTGTGAAAAAATCCGAAGTTTGATTTTTTAGAGGGGTCTTCAAAAAACCACAGTGGTATTTTGAAAATTATCATAAAAGTCTACTGATATTATTACATATTCAACAAAAGAATCAAAAGCTGTGTGGATTCATATATTTTTCTAGGCTTTCAACGAACCGTTTTTCGCCGAAAAATTTGTTCTTTGTCATCTTTTTTTTTGACTGAATTCATTTATTGACGGATGCTGAGGACGACTAAACGTAAATTTTCGACGAAAAGAAAAGTTTCGTTGAAAGACTAGAAAAATATATGAGTCAGCACAGTTTTTTATGTTGATTTTGAATATGTAACAAATTTCATAGACTTCTATGGTAATTTTCAAAATGTCACCGTGATTTTTTAAAAATTCTTTGAAAAATCAAACTTCAGATTTTTTTTTCAGAAAAGTTTTTGCTTATACAAATATACTTTTGGGTTTGGGCTATCGAATGATGAAAATTACAGGTCTCTATTTTGTTCCTATCAAAAGTTATTCAAAAAACAATCTGGTGCCTTATATTCTGGTGCCGATATTAGTGCACATCGAACAACAGAAATTTACATATGATTCAAGGCAAATCATATTTTTACTTTTGATGAAGAACAATATATAGTTGAAAAAATGGTGCCAAATAGGGTTAAAAAATAATTAGTCATAAGAGAGAATCAAGTGTCATCATTGATCCAACACATGATGGTGGCAATTAAATAATGTATAATATCAATTCCTAACAAGAAGAAATTCGTAGAATATTTTTCACTAATACTGAGATTGAATAATGAGAAGAAGATATAAAAGATTTCATACGAAAAAGAATAATCAGTATTATTGTATATTAATTAAAAAGAATCTTCAATGTAAGGGAAGTAAGAATGAATACGTAGATAAATTGTAGAGATAGTAGAATTTTATTGTATTATCTAACCGGTAGTAATTTTATGTCTTTTTGCCAATGGTACAAAATTTTGTTTAGTTTGTAAATGATAAGTTTGATTAAGTAGAAGAAGAATGTGCTTATTTCAATGAAATTTTAGACTGATTATCTTTCGTATACATAAGGCAAAAAGTGATTCAATCAAAAACTTTTAATCAATGAATCACAGCTGAAGCACTATTACATCTAGAGAATGATGAAAAACAATAGGTAAAAATGACATTGAAATTTATAAGTGTGAGAATTTTCTCATTAGATTGTATTTGAAATAATAAAAAGATAAACTAATGGAATAGGTTTAATTTCACTTAATCATATTGTTATTTCATTCAAACTGTACCAGTATACATGTATATTATTAACATCTAAATTTTTAGCCCAATTAATGTTGTGTTTTATAAGTTTGCGTCCGTATCCATTGACAACATGTGATCATAAAGAAGTACAAACAAATACAAGTTACGAGCATAACAAGTACTGCCACCATATCTCAAAATACATTAATAAAACCACATCAATATCTTAAGCAACAACGACTAAGAATTAATTCAATACATTTTCATCAACAATATCCATTAGAATACTAATATCTGTCTCTGTATGTGATAATTGATCACAAGAAACTTCAATAATTCATCTTCCAAGTCTTTCACAACGAATCAGTAAAAAGAATTAAATGCTTACTTGTATTATTATTAATCATATTCTAAATTTATATAGAACCCATCAACATAACAAAATACAACTTCAAGTAATGAATTAGTACTACTGGAAGATTAAACTACATTGAAGTGATCAGACTATCTACATCCTTCGTGATTTAGTTATATTAGGCTGTATAATTTATGTTTTTCGTAGAATATCAGAATCAAATAAGTGAATTTTCTTCTTATAAGATACTATAATGAATGCTGTATATCATCTTCATTCTTTAATGATTGAGTATGCAGCTGAAATTTTTAATTAATCGAATATTAAATGCTATTATTCAATTGAAGTTATTTTAGACTTTTAATTTGTAATGAAAATATAAAAAAAACCAATTTCTTCCTTAGATCAATCAATCATGTTTGAGTTTTATCACGCAATGGCTAATATTGACACACTAATGGTTTTTGTACACTTATTTCTTGTGCAAATAGAATAATTTTGAATACCTATTTATAACTTTATGGAGTACATGTTTACTAAAATCAACAAATATTACTAAATATAGATTTGTTTAAGCTGAAACTTAACTATGTGGAGAAAACAAACACTTAAAGCAGAGGATTCATTCCTATTTTTAAAAAAACAATGTAACTTAATAATAATAATTGTGTTTTCTTCGATAAACTACCAAGTTTATAATCTCTATTGAAAATGTTGAATAAAACTGCATCATTAGAATTATCATACCACGATCACAAAGAGAAAATTTTATGAAATCTTCAAGGTAGATAGATCTCGATGAGTAAAACAAACGTTGTCGTAAACGTATAATTCCCAGATGCTCCTTTTCTGGATTTTTCAGAATGATGAGACCCAAAAATGATCAAAGGTTTTCTCCTTCGCAAAACTCGACATTTTCTTTTTTTTAAGCTGATACTTTTTCTGTGGTGACTAGGACCTAATCAGGGTGGATGCTTTTTTTTTGTTTTAAAAAGTATTATTTTCATACGTCAGGAGAACGAAAATATTGAAGAGCCTGTCAGAAACCGTTTTTTTAATACTACGAATTTTATAAGAACAACGCTTTAAGGAAAGGCAAAAAAATATCCACGCCAAAGGACCTAAGCACTTACAAAAAAAATTTCAGCTCGATCCGTCCAACCGCTTTGAAAAAAAAATGGGAAAACATTGCTTTTTCTTGCTCAAAACCTTATTTTGAGAACAATCAAAAATAAGAAAGAAATTTGCTTTTTTATGTATTAAATGCGCATCAAAACAGCTAGTTTAGAGATACATTCTAACACAAGAAACGCAAAAATGTCACTAGAAGAACATACACTTTTATCAAGATATAGACTTTCAAAACTTAGCTTTTTCAAGAACTATATGACTTGGCATAGTTTTAATTTTTACGGCACGAGTAGAACACACTTCAATACACCTTTAAAAAATGTAACTCGAAAAATCAAAAAAAAAAGTTTGATTTAGAAACGGGGTTCCCCCTAAGTAAATATATGTCACAGAAAAAAAAGATTGTCAATACCACATAATGAATGTATTCTGTTATGTAGTCTACTTATAACTTATATTCATCAATAAATCGATATGACTTCCTCTCCTGCGTAGTAAATCATACGAAATACCATTTTATTTTCAAGCTGACTAAATTATTTCAATAGAATGTGTAGACATCTGCTTTTAGTTATTTCTCTAAAATAAATCTCTATTTTTTTCTCCCAGTTCTGTGTATTTGGTGACTCATAGTATTCGTTTTCTCGGAATTTTACAAGAGTGCGCACGTCTCAAAAGTAACAACGATAATGTGTATTCAAAAGTTATTATGGCAAATAAACGTCAACATTTTTCATCAGTTTCTTCGAATATACCGATAAAATTATCTCGAAAGCGTTTCAAACCATATTCTACTTTATTTGAACATCTTCCTAATGAGCTTTTTATCGAAATTTTTAGTTATCTATCCGATGTAGATGTCGTATATGCTTTTTCCCAACTTAATTATCGTTTTCAATGTTTAACTCATAATTATTGTAATACATTTGATTTTAAATCAGTGAGTAATTTTAAATTTAAACTTGTTATTCGAGAACATAATACACAACAATGGAAATCATTACGTCTTTCTGATGATGACGATACACCCGGACAAACAACACTTTTTTTTAACCTATTTCCATTTACAAAACATAGTTCTCAATTAGAAACATTGTCACTTATTAATATGAAACCTAAAAATGTTCAAGGATTAATCCCACAACTTAAAACATTTATCCATCTAGTTTCATTAACAATTGGAAATGTATGCGGAAAGAATATTTCAACATTAGAATTGCCATCACTTAAGTATCTTATTATCAATTCATGTAAATATACTAAATGGATGAAAGTAAGAAAATTAATATATAAGTTTTTATGTCATAGAACATCCTATCTTGTAGCATTTTCATCAACTTGAAAGTCTTGAACATTATATTGAGCATGATTGTGTTCATGAAAATGATTTAGTATGGCCAGCAAAATTAAAACAATTAAAAGTTTTCTATAGACAGCCAGGTGATATCGAGATTGTGTGTAATTCACTCTCTCATTTATCACAATTGAGAAAACTTGCAGTGTATGATAGTGCATGGACAAGTCAACCACCCGATGGAAGTAGATGGGAAAATCTTATTATTTCATCATTTCCATTATTAGAAAAATTTCATTTTTTTTTCAAATTTTGGAAAGATTCTAGTTTAATTAGTGATATAAATCAAATTGTATCGTCATTTTCAACACCATTTTATTTAGAAGAAAAACGTTGGTTTATTCAATGTGATATTCATTATCAACAATTTAGTACAGCTGTTCTTTATTCATTACCATTTGCTTTCAAACGTTTTGAAATTATTACACATTCATTTGATAAAAGTATTTCAACATTAAGTACCGATTGTACAAATGATTTTAAAAAAAAAATTTATAAAAATGTAAGAACAATAGTAGCCGATGCAAATTGTGAAAATATTGATCAAAATTTAATAAGTGGAAATATAAAACATTTAATTTTAAAATTTTCTGGTACTCCTGCTAATTGGCTATTCTCAATGACTCAATTGCGTCAATTAACCATTGGTAGTCAAATAAATATGTCATATAAAGAGTTTGCACGTTTACTTAAAAATACACCTTATCTAAATACATTGAACGCTTCATATAATGCACTACAATTTTTAACAAATCATTGGAACAATAAGACGGTTTGTCAACAATTATCATATAAAATTCGATCGTTGAACTTATGTGTAGATGATTACATGATATCTAATACTCAAAATTATGTTAAAGTAGATGAACTTCTTCCTATTGTTCGTATTTTTGGTAAAAGATGTCAACACTTAACAGTGACTGTATATTCACGAAATATGGTAGCTGGTTTAATATTAAGAACAATGAGACGTTTGCGTAGCTTAAAAGTTTATTTAAAAGAACATGGTAATCTAAAGATTACGAAAGATTGGTTAAAAGAACAGGATATAACATTAAAAGATTTGGATTGTTCTATTACCGTGATTGATAATGAATATTCTTTTTGGTTTGACAATGGACGTTAATAAGTATATATTAAATGAAATATACTTAAAATTTTTTTTTATGATAATATATTGTTTTATTAAAATTTTATTCATTAATTTAATAATAAAAATATAAAGAATCACATTGAAGACGTTTTTTGCATGAATTCGTATACATCGATACTAATTTAATTTCAAGATTTTTTTCAACTATTTGTCTTTAATTCAAAATATACTTAATCACTCTTGATTAATTTCTTTTTATTAAATATTTTCTCCATAAGGTAATATTTATGTTGAATAACTGCTGTCTATATTGATTTGGTAATTGTTTGTATCCTTAAGAAAATAAATGCGGAAACCTCAGATTTAAATCCGAGAGTTATGTGAACTTCAAAAAGTGAATAAGACGTATGAGTCATCCTATAATGTGTCGACTAGAGCTCGCCGGGTATAAATCCATATTCGGATCTGAAAATTTTAAGTTAATCTAGTCTAGGTACATTCTAAGTCCGTAAATTACTATTTATCAGAAGAAATATTCATTACATATAATAATTCTTGCTTTGATTTTCTTTAGTTTTTGTTTATTTTCTTCAGAAAATGGGAAATTTATTTATGAATAAATTAGAATTTTGTATTTATTATAATGGTACCCATTATGATGCTCTTTTACCTTTTCAAGGTAATCCTCAACAATTTGTACCACACATTGACTTAATTAACATGAGTTTATAATTTGAAATATAATATGAAACAAGCTTTAACTAAAAAAAAAAGAAGTGATAGA
Source organism: Macrotrachela quadricornifera (assembly GCA_022393335.1). Lineage (NCBI taxonomy): Eukaryota > Metazoa > Rotifera > Eurotatoria > Philodinida > Philodinidae > Macrotrachela > Macrotrachela quadricornifera. The sequence continues at coordinate 57,491 of JAJEKB010018472.1, forward strand.
ATTCAAAAACTAAGAAAATTCGAAGCAATATTACACTCCGGGAGGTGGTATTTTGGATTTTTCTCACCTGGTGCACGAGATCTTAGGCTTATTTTTCTATAAGACATAAATCTCATCAAGACATATCTTTTGCCACTGAATTGTAAGAATAAAAAAACCTGGGGAACCAAGCTAGCACGGATGATGCTGTAGTCGACCCTATCTAGTGATCATTGACTCAACTCCCTCAGTGATATAATATCTTTAGAAATCACACAAATCGAGTTCAGATTTGTGCTCAGCTTAGAGAATTGGGTAGGTGGAGTTAATTAAGAATCGATTTGAGATTGTATCTACCGAGATTATGGTCATAGGTAACCTCATGGATTTATAATTGATATATGATATACAGAGATATCAGTATTTTCATAATAATGCACCAATATTAATAGCTATCGAGTTCGGATTTTTTCCATTTAATAACTCTTATTAGTAGCGACAAAACAACGCATCTAGAGCACACCAAAACCACTAGTCACCTGAGACATATTTACGTACACTGGCCTTAAGATACAGATTTTGTGCATTTAGGGACCCTGTTTAGGCAAATTTCACTAAAAAAACTATGATTTCATTCAAAATTAATATCATATTTAGAATCAGCGTTAAAAACTGAGTCGATTCGTATATATTTTAAATAGCCCTGAGAAAAAAAATTTTTCTTTTGAAAAAATCCCTGTACTCTCTCCCCTCAGGGATGGTTTGGTGGATAATGACAATTTTCTCGACAACTCAACTGTTTCTTGACGGATCCTTCTCATCTTCGAATTTGACCGAGATATTGATGAGACAAAGCTGTGCAAAAAAAATTTCGGTCAATCACTCACATTCTTGAAGAGCTATCGAATAAACGGACGGACGGCCAAACACACTGACCGATTCTAGCAGTGTACTCACTTTTTGAGTACACAAAAAGGCATAGAAAAACAAAATTGTTGTGAAATACTCTTTATATCAAATCATGATCATATATGGGAAAATTATATTTATAATCAATTTATTTAGATGTTTATTTTAATTAGTGAAGTAAAGTCTGTTGGTTTGATGCTCTTGCTTTTTTTTGTATTACAAAAATTCATATTTTTTTTTGTCAATATGAACACATGATTTATAATTACATAATAACTTCCTTTATCAAAGACTAAAAGAATCATAAACAGTAACAGAAACCATATAGTTTGCGTCTTTGTACATTTAAATACTAATCAAACGGAGACAAAGCATTTATTTACATGAATTATATAAATACATATCAGTAATTGATTTTAATATTTATTTAATACTTTTTCTTTTTTACTTAACTTAAAATCTATACTTAAGATTAAATATGATGTTATTATTTAGAAACATGATATGATGTGGTGCTGCTCATTGTACCTATCCATTGATGATGATATATTTTGTGTCGACTAATTCATTATGTTTATCTTAATATATTTGCATGTATATCGATTTGTAAGAAATCGGACTATCTGCAAACAACTATTACATAAAATTTGATCCGTAGGTTGACATTCAAAAGAAGGTTAACATTAATACTCAATTCAACCAGATTCTTTCTATTATTCCTAGTGTTTCTAGAAACTATCATCACTCATCTTTTATCCGGTCTTTTATTGAATCGTATGTAACAACTATGTGGGTTAAATCATGCAAAAGGAGGAGGGCGGGTAAGGCTATTTTTCGGCCCCCCTTAGAATTCATTTATTTGTATTCGGTTTGAATAAGGTATCATTACTGATCATATTTTTCGACTTTATTCCACGAAAAATGACTTTCACAATTTTCATGTCTGGGGTCCCCCC
>JAJEKB010018486.1:0-12750 GCA_022393335.1 Macrotrachela quadricornifera
CATATATATCGTATATGTCATCTATACGAGAAGAGAGAGAGAAAAAAGAAAAAAAAGATCTATGTCAATCACACTATAACATATGCCATCAGTTTTCTCTGTCCAAAAAAAACCTTTTTTTCTCTATCAAGAGAAATTCTTTGTTGTTATTTCAGTTATAAAACAAGCGATCTTATGTAATTTATAGAACTTTTCACGCTGCATTTTGTGATATATTTTATTTTCTGATACAACATGTTACGTGATTGAAAATAGAAATGCAAAGCGTAACCATTGAATCCGCTTCAACTGATAGTTAAGTTTTCAACAATAATAGGTTTTATTGGAATCTTATTATTATATTATTAGTTGAAGAGTGATCAAATAGCACAGAAAAACGAGCGTCATTTTCTCTATCACATCATAAAAAAGTTTTTCTTAACCCTTCTATAAGAAAATAAGATGCACCTGCTACTACTTTTGGATACATCTAAGTAAAATAAACTTTAAATTGTAGAAGCGGCAAGGTCGGTCCCAAATTAATTAATCAGGAAAGAAAGTCACAAAAAATGACGTTTTATAAGTTGTTTGGTTCTATGGTGAGTAGGAAAAGTCATTTTCTATTCATTATTTATTACTTGAAACTAATTCAGTTTTATAAGAACCTAGTTTATTGATACGTTTCGAAAATTGCTTAATTCTAAAGTATATGCATATGGAATAAATTCAATATTATGCTCGTGCATTTTTAAATACGCATTTCCAAGGTTGTGTCGAAAATAAATGAATAGCTTCTACTACAAATTACGACAAACTATTTTGTTGAATTAATAAAAAAATAGTTCAATCAAACAATGAGCACCTATCTTTATTAAAATTAATTCAATAGAAATCATAAAGAAAGATCGTTCAGCTAATTTTTGACTTTCTTTACATTTATTTTATATACGAAAGTTTTGTGATATATGACCACACATTCTTTAGTTGAACATAAGAAAAAACAACTGAAAGATAATATACAAGATCGTTTAGCGAAATTGTAAATTCAGTATATGCCATTACTATTATATTTAAGATTAATAAGTAATTATATGAAGTGTTGTATTTATCATGTAACAATATGAAAATTAAGAATTTGTTATAACACATCTTTTGATAAGCGAAAATGATTCTGTGTCTTGGACATTCTATCTTGTTTTTCATGAATTGTAATCGATTATATTTAACGTATTTATTAGATCATATAAATTATTTGATAATTCATTCAGAGCTATGTTTTATACTGCACTTGTAGATAATATTTAATGCCATATTTTTGTACAAAAGTGTATTTCGTCTTGAATGAATATAAAGCGCCATGTTGGATTTAGAAATAAATTATAATTATTAAAGCGGACGAACTTCGACTGTAAAAGCGAATCTTTCATTAAAAATATTTAACGTTTGAAATTTAACAAGCTTGCATTAAGTACGTTAATTGTTATTTGTCACCTGTCTAATACTTCAATGGATATTATTTTATCATCTATTCTGTAAACTAGTAAATTGTTGCTAATATTAGATAGTAAAACTTAAATGAGGAATAGACTGTATTGAATGAATATTAACTATATTAGAACACGAAATAGTTTGAATATAAGTTTAAATTGTTTATAAATTGTCGAATAAACGTCGTTCGTAGTTGCTGAACCATCTACTACTGATGTTTTCAGGGTCCTAACATTATCTAAATTTGCATCATGTCGTATTTTGAATATGATTGTAGGACAATCTTCTGATCGAAAGAAGACTTGATATTGAATTAAATTCGGACAATTCCTAGAATCAGCAAAATGAATTTAGCTTCTGTAGAAGAATAATACGAGCAGTTGTTTTGATTAGGTTTTTATAGCTGATAATAAAATGTTCACATTAATGTAAAGGTATTGATACACATATATGCCACTTTATATAAACATATCTGCTGCAAATCTGAATACAGAGTTTGAATATCTAAGCTTATTCAGCGGATGGTAACTGTTTATATTTATCGTTTTTAGTAACGCACACGGAAGATCTGGATTACAGATTTATTTTAAATATAAGATATGAATTATACAGGATGCTATAACAAGTTGTATATGACTGCAACGAGAAGTTATATCCATACGTTATTATTTGAATCTTTTATTATTTGTAGCAGATAAATTATTGATAATTTGTTTATTATCGGCAGCTACCTTACGTTTGTTTTGTATTGAAAAAGCTGTTATTATCTTCATTCTATAATATAAAAAAATAAATAAACAATGAAGTTACATTATATTTTCATGCGATGTATTTAGTTTTTTTCCTAAACTTTTAATCAAATGAATATTGAATGTCTTTCACAAGTTATGGTGGAGCTGCAGACGTAAGCGTAGCAAGTGAATGAGGTAGATAAACTCATTACGTTGTCCATCCTCATTGTCAATTTACCATCACGTGACCTCATTGAGGTACGCTCGGCGTTTTGTATAATGTCATATTCAGATTTTGAACATCAATTTCTAAACGTTTTGCTGATATGTTTGTACGAACAGTATCATGAATATTAGAGTTCATATTTCAGAACTATAATATCACAATATATCGGTTCATTGTACAGAGTATCTCTTTATTTTGATTGCAGCTTTATTTCAACTATCATTTGTTGATAAAAAGTCATTGATCCTTATTGAACCGATTTGATACTGCTTGTAGATAAAACTGAATTTTTTTTCTGTATGAAATCCTATGATTTGATTCGATTTGAAGAATAAAATTACTCTCTTTTTAGCTTCGGTTTTTAATGAAATTTTTTCATCAAATATATTACAAACTTTGTTTTCTAAAGCTATAATCTCATTCGAAAACCATTCATAATTTGACTTTCAAATAGAGTATGTGTATAATATTCATTAGATTTATCCTAGATACAATAACTATTAATAACATACAATCGAAGAATTTTTTCCACACATTTTCCATATTGATCTTCAGTATTTTTATAAAAAATTTCATCTGTAAGATTGACAAGAGCTTCAGTTTCGTCGTTAAGCATGTTAAAATTTGAAATAATTTTAGAAATGGCAAAGAAACTAGGTAACAGAATTATCAATCCAAAATTTAGATATAGTCTTAGTCAAATCAATATTAACTAGACCTCCACTCGAATCAAATTCGAGTTGAAAAGGTGGCTGACTGCAGAGCCGGAACTGTACCTAAATATGCTTCTATACCGCATCTGTTATTTTTAAACTTAAACTTGTATAAATGAAATCATATCGAATTTTGATTGAGTTTAGATCTATTGCTTCAGCTGGCTAGTGAGTGATAATTAATCTTAGTTGGCTATTGCCATTAAACGAAACTCTTAAGTGGTAATTATCGTTCTTTGTATTATAACATTTGTTCTGAATGTGATCGAATTGATACATTAATAAAGAGTTTATATGTTTTATACGACCTCTACCGTATTCAAATGAACAATTTTTATTATTGGTTAAACTATTTTGGTATTGCGGTTCATATTGATAATGAAATACAATGATCAGATATAATATTAGAATGAATGCACATTTTTATTTATTTTTGTTTTCATTAATCTTTCTTTAATTATTATTAAATAGAATATTTTTATTTATTTTATACAGATGTTTTAATGGATTATTTTTTTTTTCGTTAAAAGAAAAAACACAAAATGATGTATTATTGATGTATTTTTTTATTGAACCTTTTTTTTCTTTGGTTTATTGAGTTCCTAAACATCTTAAATATATAATGTTAAAAAGGAAAATATTTAATATACTTTTTATATCAATGACATTTAATGTTCGACAATTGACAGTAAATTGAAAGACATCGTTATTTAAAAAGAAATGGTTAATTCGATTAGAATCAGGATTTTGTATAATTGTTAATAATTCATCTTTATAGATTGTTAAACAATGTTGTTTTTCTTCTTTATCTATGTGGATTCAAACAAATTTAAATTTTTAGTATGTCAAAGTAAAACTTAAAAATGAAATAGAATTAATGTTTACCTTCAACGATAATTTCTACTTTTAATGATTGATTTTTTGAACGAAAACTGGAATTGCATTTACTACAGGTTATTATTATATCATTTGAATCTGATCGAGTTTTACATTTGGGACAGGAAGTCCAGATTGATGTCTTACAAGATGATACCTGTCCTTTAATTGTTTTTTCACGTTTTATAATTATGTTTTTTGTTAATTCAACTATATTTTGATCAAATTCGACGACATTACAACCTGGAAATATTTAATATTAATAATATTAATTTAAAAATAAATAACATACATTTAATATCAGATTTGAATGTTGATTGCAGATAACCTTGATTATTGGCATCAAGACATGTTTTCATATGTAAAAATTCATAGCTTTTTCCTTTTTCAACCTAAATTGAAAAAACTTTTTATTTTTTTATTTTTTTCTTTAGGTTTGTTATAGTAACTTTTTCTACTAAATCATCCCAGACGAAAACGTATGCAGAACCAGTTTTATCAGCAAGAATAAAACTTTGTTCTTTTATACCAATACGTTTTTGTGTAGATTGATCAAATTTATATACTGTTACTGTATCATTAACATGAAGAACTGTTCCGGTAAGATTAAGATTTTCAGAATTGTCAATGTTGTAGTTTAAATGACCAATTAATTTAAATTCATTGTCAATTTGTATCTGTTCAAACGTAACTGTTCTTGGTCGAACAGTTGTTGTTTTAGAGGCTAGATAATCGCCTAAAATTAATCATCGTTATAAATTGAGTTAGTAAAAAAACATTTGTCAAATATAAATACCGTCATCATTTTGAATAAGACCTGTTATAGATACAGCAATATCTTTACCATTATATTGTAAAACATTATTAAATGCATGTGATGACTTTGATGGCTTCACGAAGAAAAAAACCACACGTTCAGTTGAGTTTGAATCGACCTGCAGTTCAAGACTTGCATAATTATGTAATTTTTTTCCTTCAAGTACAGCAGTTGTTGATTGAATATAACCGTGAAGAGTTTTAAATTTTTTATTTGACATTGTGCAAAATATTTTATAATTTTCTTTTTTAACGAACAGAAAGAATGTAGAGACTATGAGCTAACAAATGGTGTTAATGAGAAAGAATAGACAAAAGCATTCTAATTAGATCATTAAATACTAGGAAAAACCGCGAAATAAATATTTCATGAATGATCAATACTTGGTGTATTTGTTTTTCTAGAAATTTTTGTATTGTAACTTATTGAATATGTAACTTTCTTTCGTAAAGCAAGATTTGATTGAAGTAGCAGTTTTAGTTTGTAATAGTATTGATTTAAATATAAATAAATAATTCATATGGGAAATTTATGTTAAAGTATGATTAAGACTTAATCTATTTGTTTTTTAATAAATTGATTGAACCGTAAGAAAAAATACGAATATTTCTCGGAACAAAAGTCGTAATATTCGTATTATACTCTTCATGCATGTGACATTTGAAATACTAATTGACGTAAATGTATTTTAATTTATATTTGTTCAAAGTTATTTTTTTATAATGAATAGTTGTTGTTGTAGAAGTAAAAAAAAGAAGAATGTAAAAAAAAACGATCAATGAAGAATTACCTATAGAAATCTTTCAATTTCAAAGTGAAATCGGTCTTTATTTTGACTTAATCAAGAATCGAGAACTAACGCTTTTAATTCAAGTTAGTTATTTACACTGTTAAATCTATAACATTATTTAGAAGTTTTAGGCAAAAAAACAAGAACTTATCTGGTAAATTCGATTAGACTTCTAGTTCAATACTTCTATAAATACGTGATGGCTTATCTTGTTTAGTAAGAGTTGATGATTGTAAATAATGGCGAATTTTTTTTACGATGGATATTAATTTTATTCATCAATATTGCAATATATATATACACATATATATGTTGACGTTCAATCTGTACAACTAATGAAAAAGAGTGCAAGATTTGAATTGAAATTTAAAAAAAAAAAAAAAAAAAAAAGTTTTCGGTAGAAAAAATAATCATAGTATACTTTTTATAATTATTTAAAAAAAAAAATGTTTTTATATAAATTAGAGTTATTATCTTATACAAAATGTGAAAATTTATTGTTCATCAATATAGCCTAAAGGGTTCACATTCTGTAGATAACGCATTTGTTTTTTTCTTTCAAGTTCTATATTAATTAAAGACAAATATTTAATATTAATTCCTTTAGTTTCTAACCATTTTGTTGCACACACTATTATCCAAGGACCACAATTATGTTCATCAGTTTGTAAAATTTCTTGAAAATTTGATTGTAGACGAGAATTAGATGTTATGATATTCGATATCTTTAATGCATCAATTATCGATATAGGTATTTGTTGTCCAAGAGAATCGAAATAATATATATTGTAATCATAGTTATCTGAACAAGAAAATACAATAAATAACAACACCCAATGTTTTCCATTAAGGTTAATTGGTATAATTAATTCGTTAATAATTGAGTATGATGGATCAATATGTCGTTGTCGTTGAAATGCATGTATTTGGTCTAATAGTTCATTGTGTATATTGGATTCATTTTGTATAATATTTGTTCCTAATATAGGAGTAAAAACGTATACATATCGATTAGTTGATAATAAATTATTTTCATTTGTTTTAAAAGCTTCTGTTAAAAGTTTTTCAATATCTTCAAAACTATACAAACGATCTATGTTTGTATCTTTCGAATATTGTAAATCTTGTAAAAAAATATGTTTATGCAATTTCATACAGATTTGTTCTTTATTTTGGTTTCGTGATGTTTTTTCATCAGATTTTTTTTTCTGTCTTTTGTTGCTGCTTTGTAAAATGGTTGCATTTGATGTCTGTTTCTGTTGTGAATAGCACTTATGATTAATTGTGCTTTTGCTTTTATAAAAATGATTTGAAATTGAATACTCTAAACAATTTTCTGATATTTTATTTTTAGCACTGTTGATATTAATATTATTATTATAATTACTATTATTATCATTGTTATTATCGCTATTATTGTTCTTAATACAATTATTATTATTAATTATTATTTGCTCCATATTATTATTATTATGTTCAAATAGATCAAGAGTCAAAGCATAATGATAAGAATAATATGCTGGTATTATAGTTAATTTTTCTTTTGCATAGATGTTTTTAATAAAGATGCAATCTAATAACGTATTTTCTATTGTAGTTTTTTCAAACACTAATCTTTTATATCCTTGAATCTCAAAATATTTATGTATAGGTATATTGATATTATCTGCATTTTCGTTGAAATCACCCACAATAATATGTTGATTAGTTTGTAAATTTAATAACAAAAATTGATTATGTAAATTATTTATGAAAGTTGTTGAATTCATTTTAGGAGGTTTGTAAACTGTTGTTATTAAGCATATATTATTTAATAATTGTGTTTTTATTGTTAAAGATTCTATATCACAAAATGGTAAATCAATTACCTCAAATGTAGTATCATTTCGTACAAAAATTCCAACACCACCTCTATCACGTTCATTTAATAATGGATTAACATATGACTGACATCGATTTTGTACCACTAAGGTGAAATTTTCTAAAATAAATTGATAATCTATCGATTTTAACCATGTTTCATTTAGACATATTATATTACACAATTGATACCAATAATGATTTTTTATATCTTCATAATGTGCTTCAAGACCTTCTACATTATGAAATCCTAATCGAAATGACGCTTTTTCTTCTAGTGGAGCATATTGATACATCATTTTTTTCATTTTAATAACTGATTCTTCTATTCGTTCATCACAAAAAAATGCTTTATCTTTAACTTCTGTGAGAAAAATTTCTTTAGAATTTGTTGAACGTGTAAAACTAACATAACCTTGTCCAGGTTGATTGAATTTTTTTAAATCAACTACTACTTCTTTTATAGTTGCACCTTGTACTTTATGTACAGTTGAAGCCCAACCTAATCTTATAGGAAATTGTGCTATAGTTTTTTTATATTCATCTTCATCTCTAGGATTATTATATCTTTCAATACAAACAGTTTTCTCTTTTCTACAAATATCACAAATAGTTTGATGATGACGTCCACATTCAGGATTATCAAATTTTATTCTAATATAATTAATAAAATTTTTCTTCATAGAATTAAAAATAATTTCAACAATATTTCCAAAAGCTCCTTTAACAATACCATCATCTCTATTTACATTTTCTTCAATTACAATACGAGCATATAGTCCAAGTTTTAAATTATTATTATCAAATGAATTTGATTTATTTTTCTTTTTTAAAATCGATATTTTGTTATTTATAGTTAGTTTTTCTGCAGGTATATCAATAATTTTTTCACATTTTAATGATAACATCTTTTGATTGTGTTCATCAACAAATTGGTTCCAAGCAAATAAATGTAAACAATCGTCTTGATACAATTTTGAATTATATCTATCAACAGTATGTTGTAATAATTTTTTATCCTCTTTAGAAAATGATTCATTTTTTTTCTTTTTACGTATTCGATTAGCTAAAGCATAATATTCTACTTCTTTAGTTCTCTGACAAACAGTTAATTCTATATATTCGAATAAGTTTTGCCAATAATTTATTACGTTATTTGATAAATATAATGGAACACCTTTTACTGGAGGTAATTGGTAAAAATCACCTATAGCAATTATAGAAACATTTCCAAAATAAGTAGAAGGACCAGTTCTATATGTAATTTGACCTAATCGAGTATGTAATTCTCTCCATAACGTTTGATCGACAAGCGAAATTTCATCAATAAATAAAAGACATAAACCATCTAATTTACATCTCATACTATTTAAGACATTTTCAGACAAATTAAAATTTTTTAAACCAATTTTAAATATACTATGGATAGTAGAACAATTCATATTAAGAGCAGCAGCATTTGTCGGTGCACAAATTAGAGTCCGAATGTCATTAGTTTGTTCATTATTCATTTTACTTAATATTTTATTTGCTTCATAAAACATACATTTGAGTAAATGACTTTTCCCCGTACCGGCTCCACCAGTAATAAATAGACGTAAACTTTCTGTATTTTCATTAGTTATTTTTCGCAGACACCAGTCTCTTACATAGTAAAAAATATTCAACTGTTCATTTGACAATTTTGTTAACATTGGTCGAATATTTTTAAATTCACATATTGTCGGACGAATTTCATATAAATTTTTTTCGTCATATTTTTTTCTTTTTTTAGATTCCAATAAATGTTCAATATCTGGATTTTTATCTTTACCTAAATCTATTAAATTATTATATTTATTTTTTATTATGTTTGATAAATCTTCTGTTTCAAGTTCGGCTTCTGCACACAGAATACCCCATGTATCTGTATGTATATTATTATCGGATAAATCTTGCATAGCTTCTTCTAATTGTTTACTTATTTTAGTTTCATAACGATCTCTATTTGATAAAACAATTAGTTTAACAGATTTTACTTCACCACATTCTGATGTAATGTATCCATTTTGAAAAAAATGACTATATGGCTCTTTTATATCACTCTCTTTTCGAATAGGTAAATAAAGTCTCAATAAGTTCTGATAAAATCTTTCAGCATCATCATTAATATCAAAACGTGGATATCTTATGACTATTGGTTGTCTTCTTTTATAAAGTACAAAATTCAAGGTTTTTAATGGCCATGTTTGTGTTTGTTTTCTTTTAACATTTTTATTAATGAAACCATATTGTGCAATGAAATCAGCTAAACATATATTAAATAAAGGATCATCAGGTCTACCTAAATATTTATCCCAAGAATTACTATATAAAAGATCATCATTATTTTCTTGACCTTCATTCATCATTTTCATTATTAAACTGAGTGGTTTCGATAAACGAAAACAATCTGGATCTGTCGGAACAAATTCAACTTTTCGACTAGATTGCTTTAGTTTTAAACTACATATACGATAGATTGCTTCCTGAACACAAACTTCTCTATGATGAAAATAAACACCAGAAAGAACTTTCATTTCTTCTTGAATTGACATATTTTTTTCCTTAGCTTCTTGATGAACATTTTTTAAAATATCACTCATTTCTCTTTCAGCTTTACAAATATATGACAACATATATTTTCCGCATGCATATGCGTTCATCACATATTGTATATCCATATTTGCATTCCAATTAACAATACTCTTTTCGTTATAATTATTTACCCATCTATCTTTTGGTTCACGTTTATGAACAATAGTATCATGTGGTAAAATATTCTTTAATGCATTTTCATATTCATTATAGGTCCATCCAACTTTATTCAATGCTTCATCAAAATAATTCCAATTTAAAATGATACCTTTGTCTTCAATTTCTTTAAGATATACATTAATTTCTTTTATTTTCTTTTTCATCTCATCTAATTTTTTTTTATCATCAATGCGATTTTCTAAACAATTATTGCTAACAATGAAAGTTCGCCGTGATATTGGTTTAGGAAAAAAGAAACGACATATTTTATCACGTCTTTTACATGATTTTGAATGTGATTTCGAATGAGTTTGTACTTTATTAATAATCTCATATAAATACGGATTTTTTTTTTCGTTAGGCATGGTACATGTTATATATTTATCAATAAATGCTATTACTTCTTCGTCTGTATTACATCCGTATTTCGGTGCATTTTTAATCCAAACAATCATATGAATATGTGGAGAACCTCTCTTTTGAAATTCAACTCGATAAAAGTAATCAGTAACTTCTCCTAAAGCTGCAAATTTCGATAGAATAATATTTTTCATAAAATTTCGAAAACGTCTATCAAAAATTCTAGCAACAATCACTGGATTACTTTTTAATAAAAAATTTGTTTCATTCCATGTATAATTTTTTTTTCTTGGAATATTATGATAATCAGCTAAATAATGAAGTAAATCTATCCAACGAGCATCAGCAGCTGAAAAACTACAAAACCATGTTGGTACTCCTAGTTGTCGAATCATAGCAAATAGTTCTGATAGTATTGATGACCAATATTGCGGTGATCCTCGAACTTTTAATAGATGTTTGAAAATCATATCTTTTTTTAACATATGTTTCAAACATTTTTTATCAGTAATATTTTGAAAAGTAAAATCTGATTTCGAACAAGTTTTTCTCAATTGAAGACTTATACCAGAACTTGCACGCTGAATATCATTTAAATATTGTAGAAAAAATAAATAATGTGGATCTGATGCATATCGAAAATCTGCACTAAATAAGCGATGATTTGCATAAGTACTGAATTTTATTTTAGTCTCTCTTTCTGCATCATATGTATTTTTTCCATCAGGAAATAAATGAGGAAATGCTTTTGCTTCTAAACCTTTTTCTTTTAGTAACGATGCTGGTCGATTTTTTTCAGCTGGTGCAACAGAAATTACATCTTCATCAAAATCAACATAATCTTCTGCAATATTAGATTGAAGGCAAGTATCAGTTGAAATAGAATATTTTTTTCTAGGATCTTGTTCATCATCTTCTTCATCTCCATAAATAACTTCATTTTGATTTTGATTTTCATCATTCTCTTTATCATGTTCTATTAATGACGGAATTGTTCCTTCATTATTATTTAACTCATATATCAAATGTTTATCCCAATTAAAGTAATCATAATCATTATCATCGATTTCAATATTCTTGTAATTTTCATTTATTTTACATAGGATTCTCAATGCACTTCGTACTCGATCAGGAGATATCATCTGATATTTATACCAACCTCGATAATTTAAACTACGTTTTAGTTTTAATCGAATGAATGCTGATTTACTCGGATGTCGTGGTAAGATATTTGCAGTATCTTGTACTTCAGAAGGTACACATATTACTGGTCCTTTACATCCTTTTTGTCCACCTTTAGGTAAACTAATCATTTTCATGAATGGTAATCTTAATGCAATAAGATGTCGTTCTAAATCATTTAATATTCGAATTTCATCAGGAAGATATCCTCCAAGTAGATTATTATTTACTATAGATCTTGCTGGAATATTTCCTTTCCAAAGAATATTATGACACGGTTTACAAATCCATTCTGTTCTTCTATAAGAATCAACGGCATATTTATCTACATAAGTTCCTGAAAAACATTTAACAATTGAGGGCCAAATGTTATCATCAAATTTCTTTTTATATTTTTCTTTGTTACACACCTGAACATCCGTTTTAAACATACATCTATGACATACAGTGCAAATATATTTAGGCATTTCTCGAATACTTTCGCGAAATTGTTGTTCATAAAAACTTAGTTTTCTTTTCCGTTCATTTTCTTGCATAAAATATTTCTCTCGAATTTGTTTAGCCATTGATGCATATAATTTATTTTGATTAATTTTAGTTTCTTTAACAATGTCAAACAATTGGATTTGATCAACTGGACCATCTTCAGTGTTATACGTATTTAATAATGTTCTAGATAAATTTTCTAATCGTTGAAGATTATTTCGATATTTTTGTCGAAGACAAAATAATTTATGTTGTCGTTTTTCCAAAATAACATATTGTAAATGACTATTTCTTTTCTTTTTTTCTCTCACGTTCTCGTTTACTTTATATCTTTCTTGTAATTGAATACATTTTTTTTCTCGTATAACATTATTTCTCTGATAATTTTCTCTCAAATTCCTGCATTTTTTATTTCGAACCATTTCATTTGTTTGATAATTTTCTCTGAGATTTGTACACTTCTTATT